>VXBP01002305.1:53726-77667 GCA_013400115.1 Rhinopomastus cyanomelas | reverse complement strand
CATTTCCTTCAGAGATTGGAAAGCTGCTCAAAGGTCACCTGGGAGCCTCCTCTTCTCCAGGGTGAACAACCCCAACTTGCTCAGCCTGTCCTCGTAAGGAACGTGCTCCAGCCCTCTGAACATTGGAGTTGCTCTCCTCTGGACCTGTTCCAGGAGCTCTGTGTCCTTCTGATGCTGGGGACTCCAGAAATGGACACAGTACTCCAGGAAAACTTTGTTCTGCAGCTACAGAACCTGGAGGAGAAATGAGCCACAAGTGTGGCTTGTTCAATGTCTTTTGTGAACAAGAGCTTCACAGAACCACAGAACACTAGGGATTGGAAGGGACCTTGAAAGACCATCCAGTCCAATCCCCCTGCCACAGCAGGATCCCTTAGATCCAGTTGCAAGGGAACATGGCCAGGGGGGTTTGAAACCTGCACTGGGCAGCCCCTGCCAGAGCTCTGTCACCCTCACCAGGAAGAGGTTCCTTCTCAGATTGATGTGGAACCTGCTCTGTTGCAGCTCACACCCACTGCCCCTTGTCCGACCATTAGGTGACACTGAGAAGAGCCTGGCTCACTGGGCTGTAGCGGCTGACCAGGCTGTCAGTAAACAAGGAGAATCAGTCAATCCAGAAGCCCTGCAGGATGGATGTTCTTGAGGTGGAGGCTGTTTGGAGGATTGAGGGATATGTTTGCTGACAGTAGTAACTAACAGTCTGGCTTACAAATGTGTCCTCCTGCTGTTCTTCTCTGTCAGCAACTGAAAACAACTCACAGCTCTGCCTGTGATCTGTTTTCTCTTCTCACTACAGACGGAGAATGTTTTGGCTGAAGGGGAAAACCTAAAGGCCAAAGCACTTTCTGTTTTGTCTATCATGGAATCAGACACTGGTGTCTTAAGAATTGGAATAGGTATCCATCACCCTCTTCTATTTAGTTTGCAAACCCTGTGCTTGTGATCTCTGCGTAAAGGTCCTTAGGATATAAAAGCAATAGGCACCTACTGCTTTGCCCTTGTGCTGGGAAGAAAAGGTGAGGCCAAGGGGAATTTCCATCTTGTGGATGAAGCTGCTGACATCCTCATGCTCTCACTGAGATTCATCAAGCTATTAGCTTGTCCCTTTTGAACTTCTATCTGCTTTTGACTTGGTTCTTCTGTTCTCAGTTTTGGTAGGATCAGTTTGGCTGGTGTTCTGGGGAGAGATTTAAAGAGGTGGCCGTGGAGGATTGTCTTGTAAGCTGCATTGTTTTTGTAGGAACAAACCCTTCTGATGAGCTGGGTTTCAGCAGCAGGGATGATGGAATTAAATAGTTTTGTTTGGAGAGGCTTCCTTGGACCACTCTGTTCTACAGAGGGTTGCAGAGCCCTCAGGACAAACTCCTCATGACTAGAGAGTAAAGAGGTGGAGTGTGGGTACATCCTGCCATCACAGGGCCCTGGGGTGGGCAGAAGAGGGCTGACAAGGAATTCCAGTGCTGGGTGCAGGAACAGTGTGGGGAAAGGAAGGAAAAGCCCTTGGCTGTGGTTTTGTTGGCAGTCCTGAAGAGGACTGAGGACACAGGAAAGGAGGGTTCCTGTGGCAGTACGATGTCATCACAGAAACAGGAGACAGCAGAGAGGAAGTCACCCTTGGCTTGACTGTCCTGTGTGAAGTACAGCCGGAGCTCTGACTTGGTCTGGGTGGTCCTGCTCTGGCAGGGGAATTGGACTAGATGATCTTTGGAGGTCCCTTCCAATCCCTGATGATTCTATGGTCCTGGTGTTATGGGGGGGATTGGACTGGATTTTTTTCTGATGTCCCTTCAAATCCCTTATGTTCTGTGGTTCTGTCTGCAAAGCTCTGTCCCTCAGATTACTGCCTCCAGGATTATTCTCATCATCTACAAAAAGACATCTCTCTGAGGAGAGATGGAGAGAGTTGGGGCTGTTTAGTTTGAGGAAGAGGAGACTGAGGGGAGACCTCATCCTCTCTGAAAGGACACTGTAGAGATGCTGGAGCTGGGCTCTTCTTACAGGTCATTAGCAACAGGACCAGATGGAAGGGCTTCAGACTTCAACAGGGGAGGGTTAGACTGGACATGAGGAAGAAATTCTTCGTGGAGAGAGTGGTCAGGCCCTGGGATGGGCTGCCCAGGGTGGGGCTTGAGTCCCTACCCCCGGATGCGTTTAAAAGTCACTTAGATATGGTGTTGAGGGATCTGTTTCAGGGGTGACCTTGTAGAGTACAGTTGATAGTTGGACTTGATGATCCCAGAGGTCTTTTCTAACCTGAATGATTCTATGATTCCATGCTTTTTTTACCTTCTTGCCTGTTTTAAGCTGTAAGGTCACACAAAGTAACTCAACAGATTCATTTTCTTAACCTGCTTCCCAGAATAAGGAAGCTGCAAAGTGTCTAATTGGCATCATGCTGGGGCACTTTCATTTAGATGCAAACCACTGCTCCTCTGGAAATGACTTCAAAATATGCAGGATTAGTGCCATTTGTTTGGCAACTGGTTCGTTGTTGTTGGAAGTGAGAATGAGAATTGTCAGCAGTGGAAAAAGGTTGAGGGCAGATGACAGAACTTAATTCCCATATAGTCATCTTCCTGGGAAAAGGGTCCAGCAGACTTCCTGTTGTTCCCTCCCTCAGCTGATAAAATGCTGGTCTGGTCTTGATGTGTAAACATGCTGGAGTTTGCAAGAGCTCAGCTCCCGGGAACCTCATGTTTTCAACTTTTCAAAGCCCAGAGCAGTGCAGCTTGACAGATCTGTAGTCTGTCCCCTTCCGCCTTCCTCCCGTCCATCTGTTTGTGGGGTTTCTGTGCCCAGTTTGCCTCCCTGTGGTCCTAGAGCTGTTGAGCCTCATCCTTGGAAGAGGGCAGTGGTGGTGGCAAAGATCCTGCGGAGAGCTATTAAAGCGTCGCTCGCAGTGGGAGCTGAAGCTGGAAAGCTTTCTGGTAGCTGCCTGCTCCTCTCCTATCAAACTGGCAGCAGACTGGGGAGGATGGGGAACCCACCCAGGAACTAAAATCCTTTACAGAGGAATGACAAAAGGGCCAGTGCTTTGCTTTAGCTTTTGGTGCTTGTCCATCCCTGTTGTGACTCACAGAATCCCAGAATCATTAGGGATTGGAAAGGACCTCGAAAGATCATCTAGTCCAATCCCCCACCACAGAATCATTCAGGCTGGAAAAGACCTCTGGGATCATCAAGTCCAACTATCAATCCTTCTGTACAAGTTCACTCCTAAACCAGATCCCCCGACACTACATCTAAGTGACTTCTAAACACATCCAAGGATGGGGACTCAAGAACTACCCTTCAGGATTCCGTGTGGTGCCTGTCCAGCTGGTTAGGTTGTGTTTTATCCATGGTAGGGTAAGTTAGGGTAGGATTAGTTAGGATAAGTCAGCCTGTGGACTAAACTGGAGGTTGAAATATGTTGTGCAGATCTGAAATTTGGCCTAAAAAACAGGCTTTCCCCTTTCTCCTGGATGTCCTGTTTCCTCCAGTCTTCCCAGTTTGATGGAGCTGAGTCTCTTCAGCTTGGAGAAAAGGAGCCTGAGGGGTGACCCCATGAATGTTGATCAGTATGGAAAGGGTGGGTGTCAGGAGGATGGATCCAGGCTCAGTTCAGTGTCATCTAATGACAGGACAAGGGGCGACAGATGTGAGCTGGAACAGAGAAGGTTCAACCTCAGTCTGAGAAGGAACTTCTTCCCAGTGAGGGTGGCAGAGCCCTTTCAAGGCCCAAGGAGGTTATGGGGTCTCCTTCTCTGGAGACTTTTCAAACCCACCTGGCCATATTCCTGTGCGACTGGATTTGGGTGATCCTGCTGTGGCAGGGAGATTGGACTGGATGTTGGGTTTGAGAGAGAGGAAAGTAAGTGAAGTAAGCACCTGTGATCTTATTTATCTTCAGACTGGAGTTACCTGGCTTAGCATTGCCCCAAATTCTGTAGTCCTGGACTGTGGGAGCCTGGAAGAGTTAAAATACTGGTTTCTTCAGGACACCCTCACCTTTATCTTTCTTAACTTGTACTTAGTGCTTCGGTCTGGAGGAGCCTTTGCCAGTTCTCCTCCCTCTCTATAACTCTGATTCTATGATTCTGTGCTTGGCTCAGGGCTCCCTGGGGCCCCAGCATCTGAGGAGTGCAATGAGGCTGGAGGGAAAGACTGATGGGAAGAGGCTGAGGGAGCTGGGCCTGTTTAACCTGGAGAAGACTCGGGGGGTCCTTCTTCCTCACTCCAACTCCTTGAAGGGAGGCTGCAGTCAGGTGGGGGTCAGGCTTTTCTCCCAGGCAGCCAGCACCAGGACGAGAGGACAGAGGCTGAAGCTGCCAGGGAGGGTTAGGTTGGATGTTAGGAAGCCCTTCCTCATGGAAAGGATGATCAGAGCCTGGACTGGACTGCCCAGGGCAGTGGTGGAGTCCCTAGCCCTGGAGGTGTTGAAGGACAGCCTGGTGCCCTGGTGTGGCTGCTGGGGTGCTTTTAGGTGCTGGTCTGGGCTGTCTGAGCTCAGAGGGCTCCTCCAGCCTCAGCCATCCTGTGATTCTATGATTCTTCCCTCTGCCCTTGATTTAAAAGCAGAATTCTGGCTGGTGGGGTTCGGTCACAACCCGTATTTCATACGATCTGTGGAAGGCAATGAACTCCAAGTGAGAATGAAGTGCTTTTCTCATGATGGTTCCATGATCTGTAACGTTCTAAGCAGCAGTGTATCAGCACAATGCAGTATGTTGGTCACGTTAGTCTTTGGTTCAGAAGTGTTAATTTTTCTTTCCAGCCAGCAGCTGCACCAGCCAGTGTTACTACAGCTCCTGCTGTAAAGCCTCTGAGTACTGGAACACCTGTAAAACTTCCAGTTACAGGACCACCTGCACAAGCTCTCTCCCAGAAGGCAGTCTCTGTGAAAGCAGAGGGCACAACAGGAGCACAGACCAGCGCTTCCACAGTAAGGCTAAAAGTTTTTAATTAAAAATTAACATTCCCTACATTCATCAGGGGTTGCGAAGCCAACGCGACGTCTAACAGTGTCTGTCTCATCCCCACGCCAGGAGATGCTAGAGAACCTGAAGAAATGCAAGAATTTTCTTGCGACGCTGATCAAACTGGCGTCGAGCGGACCTCGGGCTTCCGAGATGGGGCAGAACGTGAAGGATCTGGTGCAGAACCTGTTGGTGAGACTTCACTTTTAAACCAACTCCGTATCATTCACAATACTGACTTGATTAGAGTTTGTTTTTCTTGATCTAGGGGATCCTGCTGTGGCAGGGGGATTGGACTGTGTGATCTCTCAAGGTCCCTTCCAACCCCTAATGCTCTGTGATTCTTCAGGGTTTTGGATTGGTTTTAGTGTTTCTAAACAGCTGAAGAGTTGGATTTGTGGCTGAGCACATCTGGCCCTCTTGAAGTCTTAAATGATAACTGGATCTTGTCTCTGTTTTCCCCTCCTCACGTTCCTGTTTCATTTTATGCATTCAGGTATCTGACAGGATAATCACAGAGTCGTCCTGGCTGGAAAGTATNTCGAGGTCCCTTCCAGTCCCTAATGATTCTGTGTGAAGCTCCCTGTATGTGCTGCAGTGCAGAGCAGCATCCCTGCTGGTGGGATGGACCCTGCTGACCCGTGTCCACAGCTCCCTGGCACCTGACAAATGGAACAGCTGGATGGGAGAGCTGCTGTGGGTTTGCCTGTGAAAACACAGCCCTGCAAACCCCCTGCTCTGGCCGGGCAGCTCCTTGGAGTGGTTGTTCCAGGTGAAAACAGGTGAAGGGAGCTGTTTCTGTGCAGAGGCAGGTTGGTGCTGGGGTACCTGTTCCTTGTGTGTTGGAACCTTCATGAGGAGGCTGTAGAGAGGTGGGGGTTGGTCTCTTCTCCCAAGTCACCAGCGATAGGACAAGAGGAAGCGGCCTCAAGTGGTGCCAGGGGAGGGTTAGGTTGGACATCAGGAAAAGTCTCTTCCCTAACAGAGTGGTCAGGTGTTGGAACAGGCTGCCCAGGGATGGGGGGGAGTCACTGTCCCTGAAGGGGTTCAAACATTGAGTAGCTGTGGCCCCTGGGAATAGGGTGTAGTGGGCAGGGTGGGGTTGGGTTGATGGTTGGACTGGATGATCTTGGAGGTCTCTTCCAACTGTAATGATTCTGTGGTTCTGGCAGGATAAGCAAGGGAAGCAGTGCTGGGGACATTCCATCACCTTAGCCCCCTGGATGGTGGTGCTGAAGCAGTGCATGAAGGGTCTCTGATCTCTGCTGCAGCTTCCTAACCTCCCAGGCCCTTGAGGCTGGTGTCTGACACACACTGAGGTGCTGAAAAGGATCAGTGCCAGTATAAACTGGTTTTTATCTGTTAATATCTGCAAAATGCTGTTTGACCAGGGATCCTTAACTACGTTACTGCCTGTGGTTGAAGAAAATAACCTGACAATACTATAAATTTCAGCATCATTCTACTCTAAACCTTTTTGTTTCATGATACAGGAGCTAAAAAAGCATTTGAGTACCAGTGTTGAACAATTCTGTGTTGATGTAGGAGTCTGTGAGTCTTTGATAGATCTGGAAAATAGAGGGTCGATTCTTAATTGTCATTTACCCCTGTAATTGTATTTCTCTCTTAGGAAGCAAAAATGGAACCAGAAGAGTTTACAACGAAGCTGTACGTAGAGCTCAAGTCATCTCCACAACCCTATTTAGTTCCTTTTCTCAAGGTGAGTGCCTGAGCGTGCATGTACAGAGTGTGAGGAGGGGACCACAGAAGAGAAGGAAGGAGTCAGACTGTTCAAACAGGTGTTTTCCCAGGGCAGTTGGGGGAAAAAAAGGGTGATTGGACATTGGAATTGGGTTCTGGTGGCCAAGAAGGCCAATGGCATCCTGGGATGGATCAGAACTGGGGTGGTTAGTAGATGGAGAGAGGTTCTGCTCCCCCTTAGGAAGAAGTTTCCATGAGGGAGTGGTTGAGCACTGGATCAGTGGAGTCCTTGTCCCTGGAGGTGTTTAAAAACCGAGTAGCTAGAGCACTTGAGGCCATGATCTATGGGTTAGGGAGCTGTTGGGATGAGGGCTGGGCTTGATGACGCTGGAGGGCCTTTCCAGGAATTCCATCCAATTCTGTGATTCTGTAATAAACCTGTCACTGCAGAACTGATTTCCCCTGCCAGAGTGGACTGCACAGAGTCAAGGAGAACAATCTGTAGAGGGCTTGAAGATTGTTCTCTTCATGAACCTTCTCAAGCATAGCTGTGGTCAAGGTGGAAGGTCACCAGATAGCTTCACTGAAGCTCTCCTACAGCAGAGAACTGTGAGGCTTGAGCAGTGCTGCTGCAGCTCTGCAGACATTATTGAAGTGGCATCCCCCCCTAGTGTAGGTAGAGCTGTACTGGTGCTCACGTGCTCGGCTCTTCTGAGCTTGTTTCTGACTTTATTGGATAACATCTCGTTCTTTTGTCAGATGGGCTCTGTGGAGTAAACACAGCTGTTAAGATACAGCAGGAGTTTTGGTACAACGAGATCTTGGTTGAGGTAGCAAAGCAGTTCACAGAACCACAGAATGGTAGCGGTTGGAAGTGGCCTGGAAAGATCCTCCCCAGGTCCAACCCCTCTGCCAGAACAGGAATCCCATAGGACAGATCACACAGGGCTGCCTCCAGGATCTAACCCTAGATCCAGTCGCACAGGAACATGGGCAGGTGGGTTTGAAACATCTCCAGAGAAGAAGACTCCACAAGCCCCCTGGGCAGCCCCATCCAGGGCTCTGACACCCTCCCTGGGAAGAAGGTCCTTCTCATATTGATGTGGAACCTCCTCTGCTCCAGCTCACGCCCACTGCCCCTTGTCCTGTCACTGGGTGCCCCTGAGCAGAGCCTGGCTCCATCCTCCTGACACCTGCCCTTCAGTATTCATGGGGTCACCCTCAGGCTCCTATTTTCCAAGCTAAAGAGCCCCAGCTCCCTCAGCCTTTCCTCAGCAGGGAGATGCTCCCCTCCCTTCATCACCTCTGCACTGGGCTCTCTCCAGCAGCTCCATGTCCTCCTGGAACTGAAGAGCCCACAACTGGACACAAGATTCCAGCTGTGGTCTCTCCAGGGCAGAGTAGAGGGGGAGGAGACCCTCTCTCATCTCCTAACTACCCCTGTTCTGATCTACCCCAGGATACCACTGGCCTTCTTGGCCACAAGGACCCATTGCTGGCTCAGTGTCTTCCTGCTGGGCTTAGCCTGTGTTGGTGATTCTTGTGGTCTTCACTGAGCAGTAGTCCTTACCTTAAGGTGTTGACTTTTAGAGAAAAGAATAATCAATTTATTGATTATCTCCTGAAAAGTGAAATTGACTGGTGAGGAAGAGTTTACTGGTGTGTCAGTGTTGTGGGAGGCTCTGCTGTGACATCCACTGTGTTTTCCTTTCTCCCCAGAAAAGCATATTTGCCTTACGGCAGCTGATGCCCGACGTGCCGAGCTTCATCCAGCAGTGTGTGCAGCAGCCAGCTCCAACCCAAGAAGCTGCTTCAACTTGCACCTCTGCAGCACCAGCTCCGGTGACAGCAGCGGCCACCTCAGCTGTAGCAACAACTTCTCTTCCAGTTCTACAACCAGCAGCTGCCTCTGGAACAGTCACAGCCTCTGCAGCTGTAAAACCCATCCTTGCCAGCACACTGGCAACAGCTTCTGTGCAGCCTGCTCCCTCCTCTGCAGTGGCGACAGCGTCTCTTCGGCCAGCACCACCAGTCCTCACGACAGCGGTACCGACATCGGGGCTCGCTGTCAGGCAGGTCTTCACCTCCGCAGCGGCAGCGTCCTCCCTCCCGTCTGCGAAGCCAGCAACGACCCCTCTGCAGCCCCTGAAGCCGGTCGTTGGCTCCCCCATCCGTGTGAAGATCGCACAGCCGAAGCCCGTCCTCGCGCAGGCAGTGGGTGCTCAGCAGGTGGTGAAAGTGAAGCAGCTGGTAAGGTGCTTTTCTTCACTTCTGTAACCAGGCTTCTTCCTCTTGTCTCTTCCTGCTTCCTAAAGAGGATCCCACTTTGGATCTTAGCTTTCCTTCGTGCAGAGTGTGAAACTCCTCCGTCATGGGTTTGCTGGTCACAGCTGAGGACTGAAAAGGGGACTCTTTAGAGTTGCAGAGGTTACTGTCTTGCAGGATGTGTTGACCACCAGACCACCAGACTGAATATCCAGCTTGAGATGGGGTTGTGTGGGTTCTGACTCCTACGTGTGCAGCCAGGCACCTGAAAGAAAAGGCAGGGAGTATTGGTGTCACAAGCAGAAACTTCTCCAGTGAAGCGATCCTGCTGTGGCAGGGGGTTTGGACTAGATGATCTTTCGGGGTCCCTTCCAATCCCTTATGATTCTGTGCTGCTGGGATGCTGACCCTGAGACACCCTGTCAAGGCTGCACCTCTGGTAGTAACCACTGATTCAGGTAGTGAGGTGGATTGGGAGCTGGCTGCAGGAGAGAAACTGGAGAGTAGTGGTCAGTGGGACAGAGGAGACCTGGATCTAGTGGAGTCTCCCAAAGGTCAGTACTGGCACCGGTACTATTCAATCGGTTCATTAATGATGATGATTAGGAGACTCCACAACCCCCTGGGCAGCCCCTGCCAGGGCTCTGGCACCCTCACTGAGAAGAAGATCCTTCTCACACTGATGTGGAACCTCCTCTGCTCCAGCTCACACCCGCTGCCCCTTGTCCTGTCATTAGATGACACTGAGCAGAGCCTGGCTCCATCCTCCTGACACCCACCCTTCACATATTGATCAACATCCATGGGGTCACCCCTCAGGCTCCTTTTTCCCAGCTCCAGAGCCCCAGCTCCCTCAGCCTTTCCTCAGCAGGGAGATGCTCCCCTCCCTCCATCATCTCTGTGGCTCTGTGCAGACTCTCTCCAGAAGCTCTGTGTCCCTCTGGAACTGAGAGGCAGAGAACTTTGCTGCGGCTCACAGACAGCGAATTGAATACAGAACTGCTTCTGTCCTTGTTTGGGTGGGGGCCTGGTGCAGTAACTGAAACATTTGCTCCTCAAAACACCTCTTTAATTTTGGTCTTGAGCGCAGTCGAAGGGCTGCGTCAAGCGTGTTGCAGCTTAGCCCTCCCTGTCAGGAGCTCAGTGTCTGTTCAGCCAGCCTCAGCATAAAATGAGAGTGGAAGCAGTTGCATCTTCTAGTGCTCCTCTGATGCCTTCCTTTCAAAGGACAGAGCCTCTGTTTCCTCCACAAGAGCAGAAATCTGGCTCTCCCCTCCCTAAACAGAAGGGTCCTACTGCCAGCTGAAAGGCAGCGCGTGCCAGCTGTGCAAATCTGTCCCTGCAATGCTGCCAGCAGTGTCTTTCCTTGTGCAGCCCGTGGGGTTGTGTGGTGCCATGCAGCCCCTCCCCGTGCCCGCGTCTAATCTTGGTCTCCTGCGCTTGAGGGATGTAAAGAGTGAACTTCCATGTGCTGGAATACCCGTGGTGCCTGGCCGGGGTCAGGAACGGGGGAACCGGCGGGAGCAGGGAGGTGATGGTGCCCCTGTGCTCTGCACTCGTGAGGCTGCACCTTGAGGACTGGGTGCCAGTGTCAGAAGAACATTGAGGGGCTGGAGCGGGGCTGGAGAAGGGCAACAAGGCTGGGGAGAGGCTGGAGAACAGGCCCTGTGAGCAGCAGCTGAGGGAACTGGGTTTATTGAGTCTAGAGAGGAGGAGGCTGAGAGGAGACCTTGCTCTCAACAGCTCCCTCAAAGGAGGTTGTACTGAGGCTGGTGCTGGTCTCTTCTCCCAAATTCCTAAGGATAGGATGATGGGAAATGGCCTCAGGTTGTATTTGGGGTCGGTTTAGATTGGATCTTAGGAATCTTAGGAATCATTCTTTGCTGAGTTCTTTTCTTTGTACTGGATATCCCACCTGCAGGTAGTCCAGCAGCCATCAGGAGCCGTAGTAAAGCAAGTGTCCACCCTCCCACAGCCCTCTACGCTGACTGTACAGACATCTGCTGAGGAAAGGATGTCTCTGAGTACACTCGTTCAAACTAACCAGCTTCCTGCAGGTAAAGTGGAACCTCTCTAATGGAGAAGGGAGAGGACTGCTGAGGTACAGAGGGGAGTGCAGGCTGTTGGTAGATGGTAGGAACATCAGAAGGTGACAAGGGAGGTGGCTGAGCCGCCGTCCCTGGATGTGTTTAAAGATCGTTTGGATGAGGTGTTGAGGGATGTGGTTTAGCGGTGAACTTGTAAGGTGGGGTAGATTGTTGGACTTGATGATCCCAGGGATCTTTTCCAACCAGAGATTCTGTGGAGGTGATTGTCTCTCAGGAGGAACGAGCTTTGTGCGAGAAGTTGAAGAACCTTACTGTCTGCTTGGAGTTCTGATGAGACACTGCCACGTTCGCTTCTGGCCCCTGTTAAAGGTGTCTGTCAAACACTTGCACTCACTAATACCATGAGTAAGCTCCTTGTGGTGAGCTGCCTTTAACTTGTGACACTGATGAGTGTTTCATGAGATGCTTTGTGCTCTCTGGGTTGCTTTTGTCTCAGCTAGCCAGTTAAAACTCTGACTAGTCAGCACAGAGGGAAAAGTGTTTGCTGAGAGCGCAGAGACGGGGTTTGGACATAAAGGAGATGTAGAATGCCAGACTGGTTTTCACATGGGCCTGATTCATTGCTGGCCGTACCTTTTGCTGGAGGTGTGGACTGATCCTGCTGTGGCCAGACAACTGTTTAAAGCAAAATGCTGTGTTCTTTGTTTTGTTTTAGGTTCCATCCTGAAACAAATCACCCTGCCAGGGAAAAAACTTGTGTCGCTTCGAGCAGCTCCTGTTCTGAAAGCTAAAATAAAAGAGAATGGAGCAACAGCCTTCAGGTAAAAATGAAAAATATCAGGGATTACTGCAGGAAGGAGCAAAAAGAACAGCTAGCAAGTGTAGAAGTGGGAACAGGGACTGAATTAAAGCCAGTTCTTTACAAACGCGTTTATGGGAGGTGTTTTTAATGTTAGAGTATTAATTGGCAAAGGGGAACCTAACTGGTTTCACCTTTGAAATGTGATGCTGGAGCAGAGGTCCCAACTGCCCTGGGGATACTGGACTTAGGAGTAGGCAGGCTTGACGTTACACTTCCAGGGCTCAAACCAGACGTGACACCTTCATCTGGGCGACCAGTTGACTTCTCACCTCTTGCAAGCTCCAGCTGCACAGACACAGCCAGCTCCACTGGCAGCCAGTTCTAAGACCTGATGACTCTTTCAGTGAGAGAGTTTTTCATAATATATAGTGTAACCCCCCTCTGGTGCAGCTTGAGGCCCTTCCCTCTCGTTCTGTTGCCAGTCACTTGTGGAAAGAGACCAGCACCCACCTCTCTACAACCTCTATTCAGGTAGTTGTAGAGAGCAGTAAGGTCTCCTCTCAGCCTCCTCTTTTCCAGTCCAAACAGAGCCCGTTTCCTCAGCAGCTTCTCATAGGACCTGTGCTCTAGACCCTTCACCAGTCTGGTTTCCCTTCTCTGAACCTGCTCCAGCTCCTCCGTGTCTTTCTTGTCCTGAACTGAACCCAGTGCTCAAGGTGTGGCCCATCATCTCCAAGTGTTTGTTTTGGATGTGTTCTGTTCAATCAGAGTTGTAGCCAGGGCTGCACAGGCCTGGGAGTGCCTGCTTCGTGGAGGTAACTGGTGCTCTCAGCCAGCAGATAAATAGGATTGAGGCAGCAGAGTGGGGAACATCTGGACTGCTGCTCCTCCTGTCTTGTGCTAGTGGGGAGCTACTGGTTCATGTTCTGCTGAGGTTGTTCTGTCTCCTGTGTTTCTTTGTGCTAGTTGGGGTTTGGGTTCAGGGTGCTTTTCTGGTGGAGGTCAGGCTCTTCTCCCAGGCAACCAGCACCAGGACGAGAAGGCAGGGCCTGAAGCTGCCAGGGAAGGGTTAGGTTGGATGTCAGGAAGCCCTTCCTCATGCAAAGGGTGCTCAGAGCCTGTAACAGACTGCCCAGGGCAGTGGGGGAGTCCCCATCCCTGGAGGTGTCGAAGGGCAGCCTGGCTGTGGCCCTGAGTGCCCTGGTCTGGCTGCTGTGTGATGTGAGGTGCTGGGCTGGGCTGGCTGAGCTCAGGGGGCTCCTCCAGCCTCAGTCACTCTGGTTCTGCATGAGAGAGCGAGTGAAACGGATGGCGCGGCAGCCATGCAGCTGGCCGAACACCAGAGGGCGCCACACACTCGCGTTTCAGCCAGTGCAGGCAGAGCCCCAGCGGTGCTGAGCATCGGCATGGCTTGGGCTGCTTCTCTAGCAGCGTCACACCTGGCTCCGTGCAGGGCAGTGCTCCGAGCTGTGGTGCTCTCTTTCTCCTTAAATCATTGGAGACAGCTGGCAGAGAACTTCTTCACGGCGAGGGTGGCAGAGCTCTGGAAGGGAGGTGGCAGACTCGCACTCTGGAGACGTTTAAAACCCGCCTGGCCGTGTTCCTGTGTGACTGGATCAAGAGGATCCTGCTGTGGCAGGGGGATTGGACTGGATGATCTTCTGAGGTCTCTTCCAATCCCTCATGTTCTGTGATTCTTGATTTCTAGATGTGACGCCGTCAAATAGAAAAAGCCTGAAAGTAAGTGGTGTAGAAGGGCTTTACGGAAGGACTGGTGAAAATTAAAGCAGGTGTGAGTCCAGCAGAGCAGTCTGCATGTAGACTTTTCACTCTGTGAATCTTTACTGAGAGTGGCTGGGCACTGGAACAGGCTGCCCAGGGAGGTGGTGGAGCCCCCATCCCTGGAGGGCTTTGAAAAGCAAGTAGCTAGAGCACTTCAGAGAATCACAGAATACTAGGGATTGAAAGGGACCTCGAAAGATCATCCAGTCCAATCCCCCTGCCCCAGCAGGATCACCCAGACGAAGTCACACAGGAACATGGCCGGATGGGTTTTAAATGTCTCCAGAGAAGGAGACTCCACAACCCCCTCAGGCAGTGCTCTGTCACCCTCACTGAGAAGAAGGTCCTTCTCATGTTTATGTGGAACCTCCTATGTTTCAGCTGACACCCACTGCCCTTGAGCCCATGTTGTAGGGGTTAGGGAGCTGTTGGGATGAAGACTGGACTTGATGGTCTTCTGGAGGCCCTTTCCAGCCATAATGCTGTGTCAGGGGCATTGGACTAGACGATCTTTCGAGGTCCCTTCCGATCCCTAATGATTCCATGATTCTGTGATGTGGCTGGCTGCTGATAGCCTGAGGCTTTTTCTCCATATCCTGCCTGAATAAAACACAAAACGTTAGTTTTCTCTTTAACAGAGATGAAGATGACCTCAATGATGTGACTTCCATGGCTGGGGTCAGCCTTGCCGAGGAGAACGCCTGCATTTTGGCAACGAACTGCGACCTTGTTGGTACAGTGATCCGCTCTTGTGACGACGAGCCTTTCCTTTCCTCAGAAGCACTTCGGAAGAAGATCTTGACCATAGGTGAGAACCAGTGCTACAGATACGTGTGGATGTAGTGTTTCCTTGGCCCTTTCATCAGCCGTGCTCCGGTCTCTGAAGCTGGTTCAGCTGGAGCCGTTGAGGTCTGCCATCTCAATTCATGTGTTTCTGCCAAACTGTGCTGAGCTTTCACTTCCATTTCTAGGAAACAGCTGTTCATGCTTTTTCATGGAAATGATCTCAAACAGAACCTGGGAAATAAAACATTGGTGTCACTTTTACATGTAAGGATTTGTAGAGTCATAGAATGGCTGGGGCTGGAAGGGACCTTAAAGATCATCTAGTTCTAACCCCCCCTGCACAGGCAGCAACACCTTCACCAGAGCAGGTTACTGAGGGCCCAGCCAACCTGCCCTTCAACACTGCCAGGGATCAATGGGGCAGCCACAGCTGCCTTGGGCAACCTGTTCCAGCATCTCCCCATGCTCACAGCAAAGAACTGGTTTCTCATGGCCAACCTCTATCTCCCCTCTTCAAGGCTGGAACCCTTTCTCTTGTCCTCTCACTACCATCCCTGTCAAAAGCCCTCCCCCAGCTTTCTTGTAGCCCCCTTCCTTCAGAGACTGGGAAGCTGCTGGAAGGTCACCTGAGAGCCTCCTCTTCTCCAGGCTGGACAACCCCACCTTGCTCAGCCTGTCCTCATTGGGGAGGTGCTCCAGCCCTCTGAGCATTGGAGTTGCTCCACTCGACACCTTCCAGGAGCTCTGTGTCCTCGTTATGTTGGGGACTCCACAGAGATGATGGAGGGAAGCATCTCCCTGCTGTGGAAAGGCTGAGGGAGCTGGGAAAAAGGAGCCTGAGAGGTGACCCCATGGATGCTGATCAATATGGGAAGGGTGGGTGTCAGGAGGATGGAGCCAGGCTCTGCTCAGTGGCAGTGCTGCCTGCCGTGCCCACCAGGGAAAAGTCACTGCTGCCAGGTGTCTTGACAGGATCACACTGACTGATCGATGGTGTCAACCACGGGAAGGCTTCTCCACCAGCAGCCTGCGGCAGCAGGAAGGTCGTGCAGGTGACCCCGGCTCTGCGTGTGGGGCCGGGACAGCTGTGCCCGGAGCGGTCGGTCGCAGCTGCTGACAAGCGGAGCGGCAGCCGCAGCCCGAGAGAAGAGGTGGAAGGTGGTGGCACGATGACCTGGCTGGGCTTGCTCTGTGCTGGCCGAGCTGCCGCTGAGCGATGCTCGGGTCTGTCTGTTGGCTGAGGCAGGTGAGAAGGGCCCCGTGTGCCTGGAGTCTGCTGCCAGGCCTGTCCCTGCTCGTCGAATAAATGTCATGAGTTGTTAACAAGCCCGGTGTCAAGCAGGGCAAGATGTAATTCTCTTCTTTTTTTTTAATTACTGGAATTAACAGAATACGGCACTAATTTCCACCGCTCCTGCTTCCCTCCCCCCTCCCCAAACACGAGGATTTGATTTGTGTTCTTATTAACTTTGTCCTATAAATGACCTTGTAAGGAGAGTGCTTCTGGAGGCTACATGGAACAATGTCTATATTTTCCGAGGCTCGGGGCTAAGTTTTATTAATGTAATGTCGAAGATCTTTGAAGTTGTGACTTTACCAGGAAAATCATAATCTCCAAACCTTTATTCGTAATGGGGATGACTTCCAGGGGGAACAGAATACCTGCTGTGCTAATTATTTCAATTATCAGCCGCTGCTAAAACACGTAATGGATTTTCCCTGCTTCCACAGGTAAAAAGCATGACATTACGGAACTTACCTCTGATGTTGTGAACTTGGTCTCCCACGCGACACAGGACAGATTACGAGGGCTCCTGGAAAAACTCACTGTAATTGCTCAGCACAGAGTCTCGACCCACAAGGTAAAGGAAATCATTAAGCCAGTGTCGCGTGAAAGCTTTCCTTGCTTGGCAGCCTTCAGGGGAACGCTCTCCCCGAGCAGAGGCACGTCCTGTGCGAGCGCTCGCTTGGTTTTAACTCTTCATCCCATCTAACTAGTCCTTACATTTTCCACTGCACTCGCTGGCAGAGGGGCTGAAAGCTCAGCGTAAGGGTAAGTGTGCACTCTTGAGCTCCACCACAGCTTTGCCTTGTGGTTGCAGCGTGTCCAGCACCTCCTCTCACCCCTCTACTGGGGGACGTCGCTTTTAAGTTGCCAATACCTGGATGAGTTTAAAAGATGCTGAGAGGTACTGTTGGGGGATCTGGTCTAGGGGTGAACTCGTAGAGTAGGGTTTATGATTAGACTTGATGATCCCAGGGGTCTTTTGCAACCTCAATGAGTCTGATTCTAAGTGTGTGGGTTGCTCTTCTCAGTGTCATCTAATGAGCCAGCAATGTACCCTTGTGGCCAACAGCACCCTGAGGGGTGACCTGATGAATGTTGACCAATATGTGTGAAGGGTGGGTGTCAGGAGGATGGAGCCAGGCTCTGCTCAGGGGCACCAAAGGATAGGACAAGGGGCAGTGGGTGTCAGCTGCAACAGAGAAGGTTCCACAACAGTCTGAGAAGGACCTTGTTCCCAGTGAGGGTGCCAGAGCCCTGGAAGGTGCTGCCCAGAGGGGTTGTGGAGTCTCCTTCTCTGGAGACATTTCAAACCCGTTTGGACATTTGTTCCTGTGTGACATTTGATGGTCAGACTGGATGATCCTGAGGTTCATTTCCAACCTGAATGATTCTGTGATTCCTTGACTTAATGTAGGTGATCCTGCTCTGACAAGGGGATTGGACTGGATCATCTTTCAAGGTCCCTTCCAATCCTTCATGTTCTGTGATTCAGTGAACCATCTGCAAGAGCTGATGTGATAAGAATGGCTTTTGTTCTGAGCCTTACTATGCTCTAAAAAATAAGCAGGAATGAGCAGGAAGTATTTGGAGACTTCCAAGTGTGTCTGGAGCAGCTGTTTGTAGCCAGAAGAAGCTGCAATGGAAAGAAGACCCATCAGTCTACTTTTTCTGTGGAGCCCTACATGAGACACTTCAGAAACGTGCACGGTCTGTGTTGTCTCTCCTCAGTGGAAGATCCAACTGAGCAAAAGGGAGGTGGAAGCTGCAATCTGAGTAACCAGTAAGAATTAGCATCATTCAGGCACCGAAAGCAAGGGAATGCTTTTGGAGAATGGACTTGACAGGGCTGATTTCTTTTGCGGTGAACTAAAGCAATAGAAGAGCTGGTAGGTTTTTTGTGTGATTGAATTGCCAGGAGCAGTGATAAGGTTGTGAGAGTGCAATAAGCTTTTCTTTCTTTTCACCTCTTCCTAAAAAACAACCTAACAAACAAAGAAACCTAATGGGCATAATATTCCTAGAGGCACAGGTGCCCTCTTGTCTGAGGAAGCTGCTGTTCCACTGCAGAGGAGTGTCTCAGGACTGCATCTGGGAGTGATACTGCTGCAACAGGTGCTGATAAGCTTTTAGAAACCTAAGTTCATAGCACTAGAGGGGTTTGGAGCCCTGCTGTGTATTTAGGGATGTAGTCACAGAGTCACAGAACATTCAGGATGGGAAGCGACCTCAAAGGATCACCCAGTCCCATCCCCCTGCCACAGCAGGATCCCCTAGATCCAGTCACACAGGAGCAGGGCCACGTGGGTTTGAAACATCTCCAGAGGAGGAGACTCCACAACTCCCCTGGGCAGCCCCTGCCAGGGCTCTGCCACCCTCACTGGGGAGAAGTTCCTTCTCATATTGATGTGGAACCTCCTCTGTTCCACCTCCTCCAGTGTTTGCCCCATCCTCTTTTCCATACCAGTCTGCAGTGTGGGCTCCATGCATTTTCAGACCGTGGCTGATAGCCCGTTTACTTCATCCATTCCCTTGGCTAAAACACAGCTGTAAAATAAGGCTGAGCACAGCCCTTGTCCTGGAACTGATGTGGGTTGAGGATGCTGGTTTTGCACAGGAGACTGGACCAGATGACTTCTGCAGGTCATCTTTCAACTAGAGCTACTCCATGACTCTTGGGCTGCTCCATGGCTCAAGAGCATCCACTAGGTCAAATGTGTATTCCCAGAGCTATAATAATTGATAATAGTAATAATAGTACAATGATAAATACAATGAATAATTGATAATAGTAATAATTGTGTAGCTGATGTGACTTTCCCCACCCCCAAGATGTGTTTCAACGAGTTGTAAACCCCACCTTCGCTCCACAGACGTGGGTTTGGAAACACCAGGTGATGCTTATTTCAAATTCTGCATTAAATGGCTGCAACTAGAGCATCAGACTCTAGAAACTTCAAATGTCATCTTTTACTGTTTATTCACCCTTCCTCTTCAGAGGGGAAAGGATGTCATGTTCTGCTGCTTTGCAGTTGTTTTGGTTTTCCCCTCTTAAACTGGCCAGGGGACACTCTTGTACATCCCCCCTGTACTGGGCACTGGGGAGGGCTCCCCTCAAGGACTGGGGGCAGTGCTGGGCCACTCAATTCAACAAAGAGATTGAAGGGCTGGAGCTGGTCCAGAGGAGCAACGAGGCTGGGAAAGGGATGGGAAGTAGAGGCTGATGAGGAGAGACTGAAGGAGTTGGGGGTGTTGAGCCTGGAGAAGAGGAGACTCAGGGGGGACCTTCTCCCTCTCTCCAGCTCCCTGAAGGAAGGTTGCAGATAAGTGGGGGTCAGGGTCTTCTCCCAGGCACCCAGCACCAGGAGGAGAGGGCAGAGCCCGGAGCTGCCAGGGGAGGGTCAGGTTGGATGTTAGGAAGCCCTTCCTCAGGGAAAGGGTGATCAGAGCCTGGACTGGACTGGCCAGGGCAGTGGTGCAGTCCCCATTGCTGGAGGTGTTGAAGGTCAGCCTGGCTGTGGCCCTGAGTGCCCTGGTCTGGTCGCTGTGGTGATGCTGGCTGCTGGTCTGGGCTGGCAGAGCTCAGAGGGCTTCTCCAGCTTCAGTAATTCTGTGATAAATATGCTGGATGTGAAGTTGGAGTTTAAAACAACATATCAGCCTTTGAAGGCTTTATTGCTGTTGTAGTTGATACAGACTAGCTGTTGCTTAATGTCACTTGTTCAAGAATTTGTTCCTAGTCACAGATGCCAGGAAGTGTTCTTCAGTGGAGAGGAGATGTGTGAGTGACAAGCTACCAGCTCAGGTCTTTCTAAAACAGCCAGCACTGTTCAGCTTGGAAAACAAGAGTGTTTGGCTTCTCAGCCTGTTCCTGTCGGTGTGTTTAAAAGTCTGGTTGTCTATAACAAGCTTCTCTTTTCTAGGGGAACGATAAGTACGTAGTGGCCAGTGACACCAGAGCACAGCTGAAGTTCCTTGAGAAGCTCGATCACCTAGAAAAGCAGCGAAAGGATGAAGAGGAGCGTGAGATGTTGCTTCGAGCAGCCAAAGTAAGAGGCTCTGGAAGGGGCTGCCCAGGGAGGTTGTGGAGTCTCCTTCTCTGGAGATGTTTAAAAACCACCTGGAGATGTTCCTGCTTGAGTTGGTCTAAGTGATCCTGCTGTGGCAGGGGGATTGGACTGGATGATCTTTCGAGGTCCCTTCCAAACCCTAATGTTCTGTGATCCTCTGTATCCACATGAGACACTGTTTGCGATGTGGGTTCACTATGGTTCTTCAAGCCTGGTGGGATCTGAGAATCACAGAACATTAGGGATTGGAAGGGACCTCGCCAGATCTACCACCCTGCCGAGTGTATTTGTTCTCTGCAGTCAGATCAGAAGGTGGTACCCTGGCATCTGTGAAGCCCTGCTGGGAGCCACCGCTAGTACAGAGCAAGCACCCTCCTTCCCTCAAATCGAGGAACAAAAGAGCAAATGAATCAAAAATGTGTGGATGTTGCTTCATCAGATGGGGATTGATCATCTGCTGTTTGTTGGGTGGTTTTGTTTTGTTTCCAGCAGAGCTCTGGAGCTGCTTGGGTGTGGAAGTCCAACCTCGCGTTGAAAGACTCGCGTTGTACTTGGACGAGTGCAGCTCCCTTTCTTTTTCTCGACTTCCTGTCCTTTTTAAGTGTCTGCTGCTGACATGAACAACATCATGCCTAGACTGGACCTGACTGACAGCGTTAGCATCATTTTCAGCTTAATCTTGCTCCAGGCTAGAGCACAGGCAGCCGGCCCAGATGAAGGGGGGGTGGGTGTGTGTGTCTGTGCGCATGGAGGGGGAGGGAGGCCAGTCTGGATTGAGGCATTTCCCCCCTGGAGCAAAACCTTTCAATCACCAGAGAAAATGGTCATCTATTAAATATTTACCAGACAGCACGGTGTTTGGACGCCAGTAAATCCCACTCCATCCTTCTCTCTTCTCCTTCCCTTGGCAGAGCCGTTCCGGCAGAGAGGATCCGGAGCAACTGCGGTTAAAGCAGAAAGCGAAAGAGGTAGGACTTTGCAGCTCCCCGCTCGCCTTTGTGTGCAGAAGGGAAGGTTGGCAGCCCTGGCCTGGCAATTAGGTCAGGGTTTATTTTGCTGCTGCATACCATTTGCAGGGGCCTTGGGGAAGGACAGGAACTGCCACAGGCAAGGGCAGTGCCTCAAATGAGGTCAATGAATTATGAGCTCTCTCTCCCTCTTTTTTTTTTGTTGAACCTTTTTCATCCTTTCGGTGCCGTCTAGAAGCGGCCCTTTGTGAAACAGCAGCAGTAGTAGGGTTGGGGATTGGGGAGGGGAGGGAGGGGGAGCCCAAAAAAAAAATAGAAACTTGGAGATTTAGCATCTGGGACCGTACAATAGGCTACATTTTTCCAGGGTAATTGTTCGTTTTGTAAATCTGATACTGCTTATAATTCTTTGGCTGGGAGGCGGTACTGGGATTTAGTTTTAAATGGAAAACGCCTCTGGCTTTTAATTTTCTGGGCCCAGCAGTTTTCTGTTCTGGAATGGAGCCCTTGTTTCACACAGTTCATGTTTAGCTGCAGGGGTTTTAGTTTATAGCTTAGACTGGTTAAGCTTTTGCTCCCAGAGGCCCTCTGCATAGCAACTGTAGAAATCAACAAATAAGTTCATTTATGTCTGCAGCCTCCTCTCAGTAGCTGACTTTTTACATTTCCCAATATCCATTTCCTGGCTTTTCTAGCCGCAGAGAAAAAAGCTCCACTAATTGGAGCTTATTTTAATTGAGCCTTAATATTGGATCTCACTGGAGCTGCCCCCAGAGCTACAGGGAGCAGAATGAAATGAAAGCACCTCGGGTTGAAGATGTGTGCGCGCGCGTGGATGTGCGTGCGTGAAATTTTTCACTTGACCTACAGATTCCTTTTCCCTGCTGAATAAATCATCAAGCCTGTTCACATTTCTGATTAAGGATCTGACAGCAGACGATAATAAAGACAATTGAGGTGTGAGACGTGTGATACAGAGCTGAAGAAATTGGTTTCTATAGTTACTTGACTGATTTCATGCAATTTTTAAGGATCTTTGTGCTAAATGAGAGCGATTTTCTGAGCAACCTTTTTTCCTTAACTGTGCCTCTTGAACTATGAAATTTGTTGTTGCTTAACATCGCGGCGCTCGGGCTCCTAGGTGCCAGCAGCAGCAGGTTATTTATGGCTGCTTTAGAGGCCCTTATTGTTTGGATTAATGGAGGAGCCCAGGCAAAACAAATGGAAATCCAGTAAAATAGTATTAGAGTCGGTGCGCCCAATTTGCACCTGAGTGGAGGGGATTTGTAAAATACAAGCAGGGAGAAGGAACTTCCTCTGCTGTCTGTCTCTTCATTCTTTCTCCCTGCCTGTGACCCTTTTCTCCCTCCTTGCAGTCTGTGAGTACAGAATTGCCCTAAAGGGCTTTCCTCTGCTTTGCCTCTAGTGCCACCAGCATCAACAAGCAGTGGGTGCTTCTGATTTGTCTGGCTTTGTGGGTGGCTTTTCCTCCATCATCTGGGTGTCTCTAGAGATTCATTCTTTGGAGAGAGCCCTGCAAGGCGCTTAGTCTGTGCAACTTCTTGTTCATTCTGAAGATAGAATCAAGGTCCCTTCCAATCCCTGATGATTCTATGATTCTATGATAACATCGTTCAGGTTAGAAAAGACCCTTGGGGTCATCGAGTCCAACCATTAACCCTACTGTGCTCTGCCCTGCCGAGGCCACGTCTGGAATCTTGTGTCCAGCATTGGGCCCTTCAGCTCCAGGAGGACACAGAGCTGCTGGAGAGAGTCCAGTGCAGAGCCACAGGGGTGATGGAGGGAGGGGAGCATCTCCCTGCTGAGGAGAGGCTGAGGGAGCTGGGAAACAAGGAGCCTGAGGGGTGACCCCATGGATGTTGATCAATATGTGAAGGGTGGGTGTCAGGAGGATGGAGCCAGGCTCTGCTCAGGGGCACCCAGTGACAGGACGAGGGGCAGCGGGTGTGAGCTAGAGGAGAGGAGGTTCCCCATCAGTGTGAGAAGGACCTTGTTCCCAGTGAGGGTGCCAGAGCCCTGGCAGGGGCTGCCCAGGGGGTTGTGGAGTCTCCTTCTCTGGAGACATTTAAAACTCATCTGGGTATGTTCCTTTATGACTGGATCTAGTGGATCCTGCTGTGTCAGGGGGATGGGACTGGATGATCTTTCGAGGCCCCTTCCAATCCCTGATGTTCTGTGATTGTGATTCTACAAGTTCACCCCTAAACCAGATCCCCCAACGCCACATCTAAGCGACTTTTCAACACATCCAGGGATGGGAACTCAACCCCCACCCTGGGCAGCCCAGTCTAGGGCCTGACCACTCCCTCCAGGAAGAATTCCTTCCTGATGTCCAGTCTAAACCTGCCGTGTTGAAGCTTGAAGCCCTTCCCTCTGCTTCTGTCCCCTAGATCCACATAAAGTTCTTGAGGAATGAATATGGGTCTTCCTTCCTCAAAGCTGTCCTTTTCTGCACTGATGGTGACTCCCAGGAGAAGGGAGAGCGTGTGGGGTGATGGCAGTGGACATGTTCTGAAGCAACGATGCAGGCTACATCCTGACAATGAATACTCATAAATCCAGGACGTGCTGTCATCCCGCAGCTGCAGGCGACGTCTTAACATCGCTGTGAGTCCAGCAGGGCCTCAGTGGTGGGTTCTTTCATCCAAAAGACTCCACGTAATTGCCGTGACCTTTTCATCCCTTTTTGCATGACCTATTGCTTCAGACTTCCCCTGTGCTCAGTCATTTGCTTTCTTCCCTTTTCCCTGCGTAGCAAGGCACCTGGCTAAGCCTTTATTTACTTCCCCTTCTCACCTGCTTCCGCAGAGCTCGGTGCCGACGGGAAGCGCGCGTTCCTTCCGAGCCACCTGCGAGCCAGCCCTTGCCCCGAGCCGCTCCTTTGTGCGGGCGGGCCAGCGAGTCCCTGCTCACCTCCTGGGCCAGCACTGTGTGCAGGGGCATTCCTGGCCCAGAGTAGATGAGCCCTGCTTTCATTAGCCTCGAGCTGAGCTGGTGCCCTGCCTGCACCGCTTCTGATGTCTGCACTTGGGAAGTAGGACTTTGTTTAGCTGCTTTCTGCTCTTTCCTGTTCTATGTTCAGCTGGGCTTCACTGTGCTCACCGAATCACAGCACTGGGGGGGACTGGACCAGATGGGCATGTTCCTTTGCAACGGGATCTGGGGGATCCTTCTGTGGCAGGGGGATTAGACTGGATGGTCTTTTGAGGTCCCTTCCAACCTCTAATGACTGGATCTAGGGGGGTCCTGCTGTGG
>VXBP01002305.1:33267-44882 GCA_013400115.1 Rhinopomastus cyanomelas | reverse complement strand
GTGAGGGTGCCAGAGCCCTGGCAGGGGCTGCCCAGGGGGGCTGTGGAGTCTTCTTCTCTGGAGACATTTCAAACCTGCCTGGCCGTGTTCCTGTGTGACTGGATCTAGGGGATCCTGCTGTGGCAAGGAGCTTAAACTAGATGAACTTTTGAGGTCCTTTCCAACCCCTTATGATTCTATGATTTGGGGGAGACAGGGAACCAGTAATCAGTTGCACTATGGATTGAAAAAGCTCCCTGCTTCTTCCATACTCTACCATCGCCTTTTACACCTCTTCTGGACAGTCTGTACCCTGAGACAGTTAAATTCCTGGTTCCTGCTGATTCATCCCATCTTATTCTCTGGAATTCTTGACATCACCTTTGAAGGTCAATTATTATGGATTATTTTCATCTGAGAAGTAGAACGTGCAGCAACGTGAGCGTGTTCTTTACAGCTAGAAGGCTGCTTCCCTGCAGCTCTGTAGCTGTATGGCAAATATGTAGGAGTCTGTGTCAACAAATCTGGTCCTAAAAGCAATATAAAAGGGTGAACTACATCTTGACATGATTATTGGTTTTGTAGCACTAAGCTTAAAGCAGCAGCAGGGACAAAGCCTTGAAGATCATAGAACCATCCTGGTTGGAAAGGACCTCCAGCATCATCAAGCCCAGCCCTCATCCCAACAGCTCCCTAAACCCTAGACCATGGCCTCAAGTGCTCTAGCTACTCATTTTTTAAACCCCTTCAGGGATGGGGACTCCAGCACCTCCCTGGGCAGCCTGGTCCAGTGCCCAGCCACTCTCTCAACAAAGAGCTTCCTAAGATCCAATGTCATCTTGCCCCAAAGTGCTTGTGGTGGTGTGTCCTTCATTTCCCTTCGTTGAGGTTGGTCAGGCTGACTGACTCAGCTGTAAACCTTGTCCCTCTCCTTTCCTTCTGCTGGATGAAATGGCAAAGGAAATTCCCTCCTAGATCCTGCTGGTGGCTGTTCTATTCCCCACCAAGACTGGTTCTCTCACTACCTGTAGTCCAGCTCTGCTGTGGAAACTCAGGCTACTGCAAGTACCTGCTGCAGAAATCAGTGATGCAGCTGATGTCCTGGAGTCGGTGCAGAGTCATCGAAGTCCTTTTCTTTCTGTCCAGCTCCCAGCTGTGGCCAAGAGACATAAAATAATGTGATGCTTCCAGGGCGGTGCCTATCTTCTAATACAGCTGTCGGCAAGCTAACAGCTTGGATTCTCCTTCTGGGAGGAAGTTTGGCAACAAGAAATGGGAGGAGTGTCTTGTTTCCCACACTGGTCATTGTTCCACTTAGTGGGTGAAGAGAAGCAGCTTGTCGTCCTCTGTTCTGGGGCCAGGGCTCTGCCCCATGCCATCCTCCTTAGCCCAGGTTCAGCTTGCCCTTGGTGCCTTACAGCTTAGGGTGCTGCTGGTTTCAGCTCTGGAAATGCTCTGCTTTAGGCTGTCCTCAGCTCCAGAAGGACACAGAGCTTCTGGAGACAGTCCAGAGCAGAGCCACAGGGATGATGAAGGGAGGGGAGCATCTCCCTGCGGAGGAAAGGCTGAGGGAGCTCGGAGAAAAGGAGCCTGAGGGGTGACTCCATGAATGTTGATCATTATGTGTCAGGTGGATGGAGCCAGGCTCTGCTCAGTGTCATCTAATGATAGGACAAGAGGCAACATATTTACCAACATTCATGGCTCCATCCTCCTGACACCCACCCTTCACATCTTTATCAACATTCCTGGGGTCACCCCTCAGGCTTCTTTTCTCCAAGCTCCCTCAGCCTTTCCTCAGCAGGATGATGCTCCCCTCCCTCCATCATCCCTGTAGCTCTGTGCTGGGCTCTCTCCAGCAGCTCTGTGTCCTATATTTCAGTCTCTGGTCCTTATTCAAGCTCTCAGTCCATTGAGGAGTCTCCACTGCGGTCCTACCTTGGGGAAAGAGGGCAGTTCAGAGAGTCATTGCAGGCAGAAAACACGGGTTCAGCATCTCATCTGTTGCCAAACTGAAGCGCAGCCCTGTCAGCTCGAGAGGTTCCACTTCATGGCTGAATCTCCTGGCTGCTGTCAGTCCAGGCCGTGGGCTCGAGGTGGCTATTTCCCTGTGTAAAGAGGCAAGAATATTCCCAGCTGCCATTCACACCCTTCAGCAGCTCAGTGCAGCAGCCCATCCCATGCCTTCGTTCAGCTAGAGATGAGCTTCATTCCCCTCACGTGCGGGAGAGATCTGCAATTTAGATGACAAATTGCCTCGTGCTTTTAGGCTGAATGTTACTGGTAATGAGGAGATGCTGACGACGTGGGAAGGGTCAAGAGACTTCTCACTGACAGTAGCTGACAATACATCCCTTACACCCACGTGGCAGAGAGCCAGGGCATTTCAGCTTAACAATTGCCTGCTGACTAAGGTGACGTCCCGGCGCAGCGCTCCTCACCTGAGGTGCAGCCGAGCGTCTGACGCAGCCCCGCGAAGGGGCGTCGGGAGCCCGGGATCGCGTTCGCCGACGCTGCCTTCGCAGCGGTTTGTTCCGACGTGTAGAACACGTTGCCTGCGTTGGAAAGGGCTTGTAGGAGTGTCGGAGGGGGAGCGCGGCTGGGCCGTGTGCTGCATGGATCTGACGGCTGCTCTGGAGTCACAGAGTTGTCCTGGCTGGAAGGGACCTCCAGCATCATCAGGCCCAGCCCTCAGCCCAACAGATCCCTAACCCCTAGCCCAGGGCCTCAAGGGCTCCAGCTACTCAGCTTTTAAACCCCTCCAGGGATGGGGACTGCAGCACCTCCCCGTGCAGCCTGTTCCAGTGCCCAGCCACTCTCTCAGCAAAGAACAGCTTCCTAAGATCCAATCTAAACTTCCCCTGAGGCAGCTTGAGGCCATTTCCGTGGTTCTGTCCTTAGGAATTTGGGAGAAGAGACCAGCACTAGCCTCGCTGCAACCTCCTTTGAGTAGCTGTAGAGAGCAAGAAGGTGTCCTCTCAGCCTCCTGTTCTTGAGACTAAATAACCCCAGTTCCCTCAGATGCTCTCCACAGCGCCTGTTCTCCAGCCCTGTCCCCAGCCTCGTTGCCCTTCTCTGGCCCTGCTCCAGGCCCTCAGTGTCCTCCTGCTGTTTGTATGTAGCTGTAGAGAGCAATAGCCAACATCTCTGCTAGTCCAGTCTTTGGAGGTGTCACTGAAAGCTGTCTCATGCCTTGTGACTTCTCTTCCTCCTGCTGGTGACACTTCTGGGCAGTGGCAGTCTGTGCTCCTGGGATCTTGGCTCTGAGACTGAACTGTGCTTGTGCTGCTCCACGGGCTGAAACGAGAACGCTCAGCTTGGCTTTGAACTGTTGGCTGAGCACTTTGTTCCCTGGAAGCACTTCCTTCCTCCTGGAATGTGACTGGTGTGCAGCCCACTGGGTTTGAGAATCACAGAGCATCAGGGATTGGAAGGGACCTCGAAAGACCATCCCGTCCAGTCCCCCTGCCACAGCAGGATCCCCTAGATCCAGTCGCACAGGAGCATGGCCAGGTGGGTTTGAAATGTCTCCTGAGAAGGAGACTCCACAGCCCCCCTGGAAAGCCCCATTCAGTGCTGAGAAGGGAGTTACCAAGTGTGAGAAGCCTGGCTCACACTTGGTGGAAGGAAGGTGTCTGCTGACCCCTCTGTGCTTAGAAGAGTAGCTTTGAGCAGCTTTGGCATCCTCATCAATCCCAGTGATCCAGACTTGCAGATCATGTGCTGCACACACCTTGGCACTAGAAATAAGGTGGTGATGGTAGCTGGGGTAGAGGAAGAGACTTGTGAGCTGTGGCTCTGTGTCAGCTTCACTTCTGTTTTCTCAGAGTTGGTGTTTAATTCTCATTCCAGCCACTGGAGAGAGCCCTAGAGATCTGGATGAAGGGAGAGCCCTAGAGATGCTGAAGGAGAGGGAGCCCTAGAGATCTGGATGAAGGGAGAGCCCTAGAGATGCTGAAGGAGAGGGAGCCCTAGAGATCTTGAAGGAGAGGGAGCCCTAGAGATGCTGAAGGAGAGGGAGCCCTAGAGATGCTGAAGGAGAGGGAGCCCTAGAGATGCTGAAGGAGAGGGAGCCCTAGAGATCTTAAAACCAGTACAAACTGGTTATAGTAGCAAACAGGAGTCCGGGATGAGGTTTGGCTTTGGGTGTGAGATTACAGCTTTGCATCTGGGTGCTGGGTAAGGATTTGCAGATCACCCAGCCCAGAACGCCTCCTCGGATGCCAGGCACCTGGGCATCTTGCAGCTCCAGTGGCTTCCCAAGCAGGCTGGGCAGTCTGTGCTGCCCACCTCCTTTTTGTATGGGAATCAACAGGACTGAATGGTGTCTTCTTAAAGGGAAGACTTAGAATCTGATGATTATTTAGAGAGAAAATACTTCAGCCTCAGTAAAGTTCCCTGGATGATGAAGGGCATTGCTGTTGGGTTCTGGAGAACCCTTGGGGTTTGTTTCAGTTATAACATTGCCTCAGGCCTTCTGCTGGCTGCTGCTGCTGCTGCTGGATTGACCTCCTTTTCAACTCGTGCTGGCAGCTGCATTGCAGAGCTCTCCTTTTCCCCTGGATCCTCCAGGGCTGTCACAGGACAGATCTGAACTGCGACCCCCGTGTGTGTCACCAGGACGCGGCGGTGCCCTCTGCGCGGCGTGGCCAGCAGTCTTGCCCACGCACACGTTTGTTCCGAGCCATTTAACAAACTCAGAAGTTCCAAGCGATGGCATTTTCATAGCGTTTAGCAGTATTGACTGGAAAGGAGATGAAATGGGGCTGCACACCCTGTGCACTGCTGGGAAGATGTGACAGCCTCCGTCTCTGCAGCCTGCCCTGGGTTTTCTGTGCTCTCTGCTCTGCAGGGGCTTTTTTACAAATGAATCACAAAACATTAGGGATTGGAAGGGACCTCGAAAGATCATCCAGTCCAATCCCCCTGCCAGAGCAGGATCCCCTAGATCCAGTCACACAGGAACATGTCCAGCTGCCTTGAAGAAAGGTGCACAGCTGCTGGAGAGAACCCAGCGCAGAGCCACGGAGATGGTGAAGGGAGTGGAGCACCTCCCTGCTGAGGAGAGGCTGAGGGAGCTGGGAAAAAAGGAGCCCGAGGGGTGACCCCATGGATGTTGATCAATATGTGAAGGGTGGGTGTGAGGAGGATGGAGCCAGGCTCTGCTCAGGGNCTAATGATTTTGTGATTCTGTGGATGTGTTCCTGTGTGACTGGATCTAGAGGCTCCTGCTGTGGCAGGGCGATGGGACTGGGTGATCTCTCGAGGTCTCTTCCAGTCCCTAATGATTTTGTGATTCTGTGGATGTGTTCCTGTGTGACTGGATCTAGAGGCTCCTGCTGTGGCAGGGCGATGGGACTGGGTGATCTCTCGAGGTCTCTTCCAGTCCCTAATGATTTTGTGATTCTGTGGATGTGTTCCTGTGTGACTGGATCTAGAGGCTCCTGCTGTGGCAGGGCGATGGGACTGGGTGATCTCTCGAGGTCTCTTCCAGTCCCTAATGATTTTGTGATTCTGTGGATGTGTTCCTGTGTGACTGGATCTAGAGGCTCCTGCTGTGGCAGGGCGATGGGACTGGGTGATCTCTCGAGGTCTCTTCCAATCCCTAATGATTTTGTGATTCTGTGGATGTGTTCCTGTGTGACTGGATCTAGAGGCTCCTGCTGTGGCAGGGCGATGGGACTGGGTGATCTCTCGAGGTCCCTTCCCATCTGTAATGTTCCGTGATTCCCCCCTCACAGCAGCAGTTGCTGGGAGCTCCGGCAGTTATTTCTAACAGATGGAGGATTCTCCACCAGCTTTCTCCAAGCAGAGGGGCGAAGTCATTCACTGGAGCCTTGCAGAGAGCGTTAGGGTGAGCGCTGATGCCGTTAACGCGGCAGCCGAGCAGCGCTGGGGCTGGCAGGCATCGCCCTGCTGACGCTACCGAGACGGAGCACTCCTGGCTGTACAAATTGCATTCATTACCAAGGACCCTCCAGTCCCGAGGAGAGATTGGCTCCAAGATAAGTAGCCAGTCTATTGTGCAGCTCACAGTAATCTTCCTCCTCCCCGTTCCTTCCTCACAATAAATCTTGGGGCATTTTGGAATGTGCGGGGCTGGCTGGTTTCAGCAGCCTGAGCAGATAACTGTGGGACATCATCCTGCAGCTGAGCTTCCACACCCCAGCGGAGATGGATGGGCTCAGCCACCTTGTGCTGAACACACACAGCTTCAGTCGTGTGGGCTAGGTGATCTTTCGAGGTCCCTTCCAATCCCTAATGTTCTGTGGTTTGCTGCTCCCTTAAAGGGGCAGCTGGCAGGTGATGGGCAGGGGCTTGTCCCAGGCATCTTTCGAGTCTAGACCCCACTGGCACAGTTTTTGTCGAGAAGATGGATGAAGACGTGGAGCTGGATGGGAGGGAGAGCTGTGCTGCAGCTGGGGCTCTGCATGGAAACCTCTGTGTAGAATCCTAGGATGGCCAGGGTTGGAAGGGACCTTAGAGAGCACCCAGTTCCAACCCCCTTCACAGGCAGGGACACCTTCACCAGAGCAGGTCACTCAGAGCCCCAGCCAACCTGCCCTTCAGCACTGCCAGAGAGCCGCAGCTGCCCTGGGCACCCTGTTCCAGCCTCTCCCCACCCTCACAGCAAAGAATTTGTTCCTTATGTCCAACCTTAGTCTCCCCTCTTCAAGGCTGGAACCCTCTCCCCTTGTCTTCTTGCTACCACCCCTGTCAGAGCCCTCCCCCAGCTTTCTTGTAGCCCCCTTCCTTCAGAGATTGGGAAGCTGCTAGAAGGTCTCCTGGGAGCTTCCTCTTCTCCAGGCTGCACAACCCCACCTTGATCAGCCTGTCCTCAGAGGGGAGGTGCTCTCCTCTGGACCTGTTCCAGGAGCTCTGTGTCCTTCTGGTGTTGGGGACTCTGGAACTGGACCCAGTCTGGAGAGACATGGTCAGTGCACATTTACCTTCCCCATTGTTAGCTTGTCTGTCCTCAGCTGTGGCTTCGCTGCAGCAGTTACTCTTCTTCCTAGAAGAAATCAGTGACATTAATAAACAGGTTGCTTTTCTGATCACAATAATGTGAGTTTAAAGAAAATCTTGGTTTAAAATGTATATTTTTGTGGAAATCTAATCTCCTCTCTCCCTTTCCCCACTCAGGGTTTGAACGGCAACGGGACCGCTCCTGGCTCATCGGGCTGTAGCGTCGCGAAACAGCCGCTCTGTCCAAAGAGAACCCGCGTCTGTCTCAGGGACTTGATCTTCTGCATGGAACAAGAGAGGGGCATGAGGCACTCTCTGACCTTGTACCGTGCTCTTCTGAAGTGACTGGGGTTTTGCATTTCACCTTGCTCTCTACTGCCAAAGAAAACACTGGAGCGTCGTTGCACTGTCTGGGAATGCCAGCGTGGGGAAGGCGACCCGTCGTCGGGGTAGCTCTTGTTTACAGGGAAACCTTTCTACTGGCCACCCTGACCGAGCTCCTGCAGGGTTTTTGGTACCGTTTGACACACGAGCACCCCATGACCTGCTTGTGTGTAACTCCCGTACAGCCTCTGAGGGCTTGGTACCTGTCCCCTGGTTTATGTCTGTCACTTGCTTCAGCACTCCAGAGTCTCCAACATCCATCCGACGTGCAGTGCCTTCTCATCTGGTCTTAGTTAGGGCAAGGAGTGACACTACAGCGTGGCCACGGCGTGTAGTTGTGGGTCAGCAGGCAGACAGCGTGCTGTGCTGATGTGTTGCTGCCTGAGTCAGCAGCTCCTTATGTTTTCTGGGCTTGGAATGACCCCTGAGTGTGTTCATGAAGAGCAGTTAGCCAGCAGAAGGAACAAGGTGCGTGCTCTCTGCCTCCTCCTTGCCTCAGCTGCTCTCCTTTCCTCTGAGAGTGTGAGCTCAGGGGGTTGTCCTTATGGCTGGAGTATAGCAGGCTCTGGGAAGGTGGGCACGTGGTTGTTCTTAGGGCTGAAGCACAGCAGGCTCTGGGAAGGTGGACACGTGGTTGTTCTTAAAGCTAAAGGTAGAGCAGGTGGTGTACCCAGGGCTTGCTTGGATGTTTGGGGAGAACTGTAGTTACTGAACCTGGCTGTGAGGAGACGAAAGGACAGTTTGGTTTGGAGTAGATGAAGTGTTGAACTCGTAGCTGGTAGACAGAAATGAACAGCTGACTGCAGGAGAACATGAGATGCATTGAGCCTTCGCAGCTGGAGGCTCTTCAGGAGAGGAGCAAAGCACAGGATCTGCTGCTTTAATTAGAATATTGATTTGATATCTTCATGGGATGTAACGGGGATACCTCCTGGAATGTGTGTGGAGTGTGGCCTGGTTTCCATCCGCTGAGGATGGAGAGGGCTGCCAGAACAGACTCAGACATTTCCTACTTGCTGGTTAAGTGGGGAGGAGGGAGAACCCTGTGGGTGCCCCCTCCCCAGCTCCTGTAGCACAGCACTGCTCAGCATGGCTGTGTCCCAGGGCCACTGGCACAGGCGCTGACTGCAGCCAGGACCACTGGTACAGGCTCTGACTGCAGCCAGGGCCACTGGCACAGGCTCTGACTGCAGCCAGGGCCACCCGGACAGGTGCTGACTGCAGCAGGGCCACTGGGCCAGGCGCTGACTGTGGCAAGCAGCTTCCTGCTGAACCTTGTCTCCTTGCCCGGCCGAGCTGCCCGTGGTTCCTGCCTCTCTACTTCAGAGCCTGAAGCGAGGACTCGGTGACCTTCGCTGTCAGAGTTAACAAATTCACTAAGTTTTGGTTGTTATGATTAATTTTTCTCATTGGACCAGTAGTAGCCACCTTTAGCCAATGAATTCTGTAAAGTATTTCTATCTGTATATAGAGCACATAAATATATATCTAGAGGAGAGAGAGCAGCAGTACTTGGGCAAAGCAGTAGTTTGCAGGATGTCGGTGGTGTCAGGCAAAGTTGCTTTGAACAGTGAAGTGCTTGGCTTTACTTTTTCTGTAAAGTGCAGCATTTTCCCCTCTTCCTGTCATGTGACCTCACGGAGCAGATGTTGAGAATTATTTTAAATACTGCATTAAAGCAATTATTTTATTAAAAATTAACCCTTTTGTTTCCTAACATTGAGAAACCCAGCGGCTGGAGGTGGTGTCAGCATGATGAGCAGTCCCCCAGAGTGAGCCCTGGCTGCGTGTGCTCGTTGCAGTGCCCAGGACAGAGCCTCCTGAGGTAGGTTAGACATCAGCTTCCAGGGCACAGAATCACTGAGCCTGCAGAAGCCCTCTGAGCTCAGCCAGCCCAGCACCTAACAGCACCCCAGCGACCACACCAGGGCACTCAGGGCCACAGCCAGGTTGCCCTTCAACACCTCCGGGGATGGCGACTCCCCCAGTGCCCTGGGCAGCTCAGTCCGGGCTCTGATCCCTCCTTCCTGGAGGAAGGGCTTCCTGACATCCAGCCTAACCCTCCTCTGGTGCAGCTTCAGGCTCTGCCCTCTCGTCCTGGTGCTGGTTGCCTGGGAGAAGAGCCTGACCCCCACCTGACTCCAACCTCCCTTCAGACAGTTGGAGAGAGGGAGAAGGTCTCCCTGCGTCTCCTCTTCTCCAGGCTCAACACCCCCAGCTTGGAGAGGCAGCAGAGCGTCCCAGGCTGCCAGGGCTCCAGTGCCAGCTCCAGGCACCTCTCACTGTCCAGATGGCCTGTCAGCCCAGTGACTGCTGCTGCACTGAGCTCCTGGGCACTTCTCTCTGCCTCCAGAGAGATCAGGGTGAATAGTTAGGGCTGGGGAAAGCTGCTGTTGCTGGCTCTCGACGGCTGCTCCGCCAGGTTCTGTATGTTGGTGACAGAAGGGGCTCTACTCCTTCTCCTTGGCTGCTGCTCTTCCCCTGCACGGCCATTTCCCACTCCTTTTCCAGCGATCCCAGCCCTTTGCACTGACTGCAGCTTTTCCCTTCTCCCTGGGGAAGGAGTAGCCAGAGCGAACCACCACCCCGCAGCTTTAGTCAAGGTTTAATGAGGAAGGTAGCGGGGTCCCCGGAGATGCTGCTGGATGATTCCTCAAAGCCGTTGCGCTCTCTTGGGCGCTGCCACGAACAGCTCAAGGCAGCAGGTTGTTCCAGCTCGACTCTCTTGCAGGCACCTGTGCCCTGCCGTGCGAGCGCACCGTGCTCGGCAAAACCGCTGCCAGCTCTTCTGCAGCTCCTCTGCTGCATCACTGCTCTGCTTCCGCCTTCAATTGGAGCTGCCGGGGTGAAGCACGAGAGGCAAAAGCGAGGGAAGATGTCCTGAAGGGGCACCACAGTCCCAGTGGAGGACACAACGGGCTGCCTCCCAGCAGTGCCAGTGCCCGGGCTGCAGCCTGCAGCTCTGGAGTCTGCAGCCGAGGTTGACCCTGTGAATGAGAGCAGAGCTGGGTTCCCAGTGATGGAACAAGGGAGCTGGAACAGAGGAGGTTCCACATCAGGAGCTTCTTCACTTGTGAAGGTGACAGAGCCCTGCTCACTCCTCTCTCCAGGAGCTCTGGGGATTCCTTCACGTGCTTCTACTGCTCTTGAAAGCTCTCCTGTGCAGAAAAGCCAGCAAAGGCCCTCTCTGGGAAGGAGAATCCACACAGGTAGGTGGGGGTGTCTGTAGTGGCTGTGGGTTGAGCACAGCAACTGGGAAGAGAAGGAAATCCCTCCTGGTCAATGCAGTTTACAACCGGAACTTCGTGGAGAAACCCTCTGTAGACAGCATCTCTCTCTCTGAAGGAGTGGGAAAGGTTGTCACTGGTGCCAGGGTCCAGCCACAGAGGTGGAGCAGGTGTGAGCTGGAGCAGAGGAGGTTCCACATCAGTGTGAGCAGAACCCTCTTCCCAGTGAGGGTGCCAGAGCCCTGGCAGGGGCTGCCCAGGGGCTTGTGGAGTCTCCTCTGGAGATGTTTAAATCCCTCCTGAACATGTTCCTGTGCGACTGTGTCTAGGGGATCCTGCTGTGGCAGGGGGATGGGACTGGATGGTCTTTTGGGGTCCCTTCCAATCCCTAATGAGTGGATCTAGGGGAACCTGCTGTGGCAGGGGGATGGGACTGGACGGTCTTTCGGGGTCCCTTCCAATCTCTGATGTTCAGTGGTACCCAGGGCTGTGCTGCCGCTGCTCAGGGCTGGGGTTGTCCCCCTGCCTTGCCCCTCAGCCCCCTGGGGCTGGCAGGAGGTGCAGACCCAAGCAGCCCCTTCACCCCCACAGCTGTCCGTGGCTCTGCTGAAAGCTCCATCTTTTGATTCCGAGGGAGCTAAAAATCAAAGTGACCCCAACCTGCGGTGCCGAGGGCAAGTACTGAAAGCGAGAGAGGCTGCTTTTCCTTTGAAATGGCTTCCTTCTCAGAGGCTGTGGGCGAGCGATGCCCCGCAGGGGGGGCGGCTGGCTGCAGCAGGGGATCCCCTCGGGGCGCGCTCAGCCCTGCGCGGGCGGCTGCCGGAGCCCGGCTCTGCCTCGCCGGCCGCTCCCAGCCGTCGGGGAGCTGTGGGAAGGATCCGCGGTCCTGCCCCGGCACCGGGGCGTCCCGTCGGCAGGCAGAGAGGGCTCCGGGGCGAGCCCGGGGTCCCGGCGCTTCCCAAGGCAGGGGAGGAGCCCCGGGCTGGGGCAGCCTTGGGAAGGGAGCGAGGCAGGAGCGGGGGGTGCTCTTGGGTGGGGGGGGTTAACCTCTGGGGGGGG
>VXBP01002305.1:0-33137 GCA_013400115.1 Rhinopomastus cyanomelas | reverse complement strand
TGGGTCTGCTTTGGGGTTTTCTTGGTCTTTGGGGGGGGGTTTGGTTTTTGTCCTTCTAAGGATTTTTCCTTTTTAGTTTCTTCGGGTTTTTTTTTTGCTTTTTTTGGTCTTTTCTTTTGTCCTTTTGGGAGGTTTATTGGTCTGTTTTGGGGGTTTTTTTGGTCTTTTTTTCCTTTTTCTTCATTTTTTGACCTTTTTGGGGCCTTTTTAGTCCTTTTCCAGGTTTTTTTGTCCTATTCAGGATTTTTTTGTCCTTTTTGGTTTTCTTTAGTCCCTTCTGACTCTCTATTTTTCCCTTTTTGGTTTTTAACTTTTTGTCATTTTCCAGGTTTTTTCCTCCTTTTGAAAGGTTTTTTTTAATCCTTTTTAGGGTTTTTTTTCCTTTTGGAGTATTTTGTTTTCAATCTATTCTGGCTTTTTTTTTTTGGTCCATTATTGTGGGTTTTTTTGTTTTTGAGGTTTTCTTGTCCTTTGGTGTGAGTTTGTCCTTTTCTGGGTTTTTTTTTTTTCCTTTTTAGGTTTTTCTGTCCTTTTTGGGTTATTTTTTTCTTTTGTTCTTTTTGGGTTATTGTTTTCTTTTCCTTTGTTTTGTCCCATTTGACTTTGTTTTGATCCTTTTGTGGGATTTTGGTCGTTTTTAGAGGTTTTTTTTGTCCTTTTGGGTGTTTTTTTCTCCTTTCAGGGCTTCTCTTTTTCCTTTTGAGGTTTTTATTTTCCTCTCTTTCTCTTTTTCTTTCTTTTTTCCTCTTGTTTTGTTTTTTTTCTCTAGACTCTTGATCAAGTCAGAACCGTTGCAGGTACCCAACTCTTCCAGAATCACAGAACATTAGGGATTGGAAGGGACCTTGAAAGATCATCCAGTCCAATCCCCCAACCACAGCAGGATCCCCCAGATCCAGTCGCACAGGAACATCCCCAGGAAGGTTTGAAACGTCTCCAGAGAAGGAGACTCCGCAACCCCCCTGGGCAGCCCCTGCCAGGGCTCTGGCACCCTCACCATGAACAAGGTCCTTCTCACATTGGTGTGGAACCTCCTCTGCTCCAGCCCTACACCTGGGTGAGGCTTCTCCATCCCCTGGGGCAGGCAGCTGCCCTTTCAGGCTGGTTCTCTCTACCAGGCTAAACCTTTCCCAGAGCAGAGCCACAGCCCCAACGCTGGCTGGGTCTGGGGGCTGAGCTGACCTCCAGGGCAGCATCTCCCAAGTGAGAGACCCACAGCCAGGGGATCCTGCTGTGGCAGGGGGATGGGACTGGATGATCTTTCGAGGTCCCTTCCCATCCCTGATGTTCTGGGATTCTGTGACTCCTTAAATATTTCCCTTGGCTGACCACTGCCTCTTCCCAGCCTACTTCAGGCTCACTGCTCTGATGGGAGACCGGTTGCCTTCTGCACAGAGCAGCTCGTCAGCTTCCACTTGGCTGGGCTCAGGGCTCAGAAGCCTTCATTGCAAGCCCATTGTCCTCTCCAGAGGCAGACACCTGTAGGTCCTCTGGGCATGCTGAGGCTTTAAATCTAACCCAGTGGGGTGAAACCAGGCCTCAGGTGCTTTCCCTTCCCATGCTCTCTGCTAATGACTAGGCAGCGGTGCTTCTGCTGCTCTGGCCCTCTCAAGAGCTTCCAGCTCTTGGCTGTGACTTCTGAGGAGCCTTGAGGAGAGCTGCCTGCAAAGGTCTCTACCATCACAGTGAGGTGAGTGTGATGGAGTTCTGCCAGGGGCTGCCCAGGGGGTTGTGGAGTCTCCTTCTCTGGAGACATTTCAAACCCTCCTGGCCGTGTTCCTGTGTGACTGGATCTGGGGGATCCTGCTGTGGCCAGGGAGTTGGACTGAGTGATCTTTGGAGGTCCCTTCCTATCCCTAATGACTGGATCTAGGGGATCCTGCTGTGGCAGGGGGACTGGACTGGGTGATCTTTGGAGGTCCCTTCCAGTCCCTAATGTTGTGTGATCCTGTGTGAAAACCACCCCCACTGCCATCCTCAAGCCCACATCCTCAGTGCTGTGAGGTTTTGCAATCTCTTGTGCCTGTGGCAGGCTGTGGGGATACAGATGGTGCTTGGCACAGGCTCGGGGTAGTTAATGTGGTTTCTCTGAGCTGAGGTAGCCTTTATGCCCATGGTTGGTCCCTGCAGTGATCAAGATACTGCCCCTGACACAACTAGACAGAGATAAGGTTGAGAGGAAACACCAGGGGTTTTGCTACTTGGCTGAAGATCACAGAATCAGAACATTAGGGACTGGAAGGGACCTTGAAAGATCATCTGGTCCAATGCCCCTGCCAGTGCAGAGTCCAAAGATGGGTCCAAACTCCCCCACAAACAAAACCCACCCTCTTTTCATGACCCCAGGAGAGTCCCTGTGGTGCTCTTCTAGGGGCTCGAGTGCCTCTGTGTGTCCCAGACCCCCCTCCCCAAAGCAGCTGACTGGGGAAAGAGCTCATGTTTGCCACAGGAACACAGAGAACAGACTCTGGGCTCATCCACCGCCACGTCCAGGGCTTGTCTGTCACCCGCAGCGTGGCTGCAGGGTGGTGGCAACCTGCTGCTCCCTGGGGAGATCCCTCACAGCATCCCAGAACATCAGGGATGGGAAGGGACCTGGAAAGATCACCCAGTCTAGTCCCCCTGCCACAGCACCCAGTCTCTGCTGCCCCAAGGAGTGTTGGGCAGCTGCTCCAGCCCCCCCAACTGATTTAAGACTAGGAATTTGTGGGGGATCCTGTTGCTGCTGCTGAAGGAGCAGCTCCGGTGACTGGAACAGGTGAGTTTTGCTGCTGGAAGCAGCTCCTTTGCCCCCCGAGCAGCTCATTCCGTGCACCCAAGAGTCGAGGAGGGAGAAGCAAGAGAAAACACCTCTGGGGGGAAACGAGGGGTTGGGAAACGGCTGCGAGTGCTGGGTTGCCAAACCCACGCGCTCGAACAGCGTGAATCAGCTCTCCGGCAGCCGCTGGTCCCGGCTGCGCTCGGGGCGGTCTCGGAAGGGTGGTTCCCTCCGTGTTTGCAGAGCTCCGGGGGAAGCCGGCTGCTCGTCGTGGGGAGGGGAGCCGGGGGCTGCAGCTCACACACCCACCCTCCCAGTGTGCGGATACCCCGGGCGGCCAGCCCTCCCTCCCAGTGCCCCCCAGTCCGCCTCGCTGCGGTGCTCTCCGCTCCCGAGCGGCTGCTGCTCGGGCAGGATGGCTGAGCGCCGGTGCCCACCTCGCCGTGGTCGGGGACGGGAGCCACCAGCAGCAGGACAGGTCCTTCCCCCATGGGCAGCGGTAGGGTGGTGCCGCCTGTGCTCTGTCCCACAGCTGGCTGTCCCCCGGGGATCCCCACGCAGGGCTGCCTGGGGTGCAAGGGGTGCCCCCGGCCCCGATCCCGTTGGTTTCCACGCGGTGTAAGAGCTGCCTACGAGGTTTGTTTAATCTGGGGGTGCTAACCCCTCTTTACTAACCCAACTGGGAGAAGGAGAGCGCTGTGGGGAGCTTCCCCGGTGCTGGTGGGGCTAAGTCACCCGATCCGTGGGCTCCTGAGCAGGCAGCAGGCAGCCTTCGCCCCCCACCTCCACATCTGGCTGTGCTGGCAGCCGAGGGAGGGAGGCTTCCTCTTACCTCCTGCCTCACTTGAGGGCCTCTAGATCTAGAGCTGATCTCAACAGTTGTTGCCCAACTCAACCTTGCAGAGTCAGCTCTGCTGCGAGTCCTCTCTTGTCTGTCCTCCTGCAGTCCCTCGGCTGCTGCCGGCGCTGCGGTGTCGCTCCCTGCGGGCTCTTCAGTCGTCCCGGAGCTGCCCAGCAGGGCGACCCCCATGGAGAGGGCTCCCGCGGGACGGTCTCCCCAAGCCCACCCACGTGCAAGTTTTGCCTCCCTGCAATGGGCCGACATCTCTTCTGCTTCAGCAGAGGTCAAGGTTTCTCACGGAAAGGGTCACCAGCCCTTGGCACCGGCTGCCCGGGGAAAAGGTCGAGTCACCACCCCCGGGTGTCTTCAGAGGCCGCAGAGACGTGGTGCTGGGGACCGTGGGGCGGTGCTGGGCCTGAGAGTGGACTGAGCAGGGTTGTGGTTGGGCTGGATGATGCCGAAGGTCTTTTCCAACCTGAATGATGTGTGTTACAGGCGCCGACCTGCCAGGACTCCCTGGCTGGAAGCGCTGGGGAATCCCAGGCTCTGCCCGAGCTCACCTCAGGCAGGCAAATTACTCCTTGCAGGGAGAGGGTTCGGGAGTCAGAGGGAGTCGCATGCAAATGGAAGAGAGACCATGGAGACACAGGGCTCCCAGACCTGCAGACGCTGAAGGCTGCAGCTGACACCTGCGGCTCCTGGGGTGGAGCTGCTCAAGGGGCAAAGCCTCACAGGCTTCCTCCTTTGNGGAGTCTCCTTCTCTGGAGACATTTCAAACCCTTCTGGAGATGTTCCTGTGCGACTGGATCTAGGGGATCCTGCTGTGTCAGGGGGATGGGACTGGATGATCTTTTGAGGTCCCTTCCAAGCCCTGATGCTCTGTGATGCTGTGACTTGCTCACTGGGCTTGTTCCAGGACTGGGATCTTCAGGGCAGGGGCAGACAGTGCTCCTGCTTGTCGACCTGGCCCCCCAGGGCTTCATGTAGCAGCACCTGGCTGCCAGTGGCTGCCACCAGCCTGCTGACTGCTCCTCCTCCTCTGAAGCAGAGGCTTTGCCCACTTTTCGCTGCTCACAAGGGTGATTTGCTCTGGGCAGGGTGGCCTTGGAGGAGACAGCTCCGCTCTTGACTTCTGAATCCCGCTGACTCTTGGAAAGACTGGATTTGCTGCTCAGTCTTTGCCCTCAGAGCAGCAGCCCTCACCCAGCTGAATCCAGCGGGGGGAATTCCACCTGTGAGATGTGCAAGTAAGGGCAGAGCCATCCCCTGCCTTGTCCTTGTCAGGTTTCTGCTGCCCAAGGCCCTGCTTTCTCCGCTGGCAGCTCCTGCGTGCAGCAGCACGTCGCTCCCCGAGCCCTTCGCCGCAGCAGGGGTGCCCACACGGCTTTTCCACGGGGAGCCTGGCTCCGTCCCCGCCGGCTCACGCCAGCAGCTCTTGGTAAGTAACTGAGTCATGCACCCAGCCCGCGCCCAGGCAGAGCTTCCAGCTGCGACCCCTGGGAGATCCAGTGCTGCCAGCCTGGCCGTGGGCTGCGCTGCCTCCTGCCTCTGCCTGGGATGGCGACGGAGACGCCGTGGAGAGGCTGCACGTGGCCAGTGTCGCACCTGGCCTCGGGTTCCCAGCTCCTGGCCACCAGTAGCAGAAACTGGATGGGATGCAGGATGTGATCCTGCTGTGGCAGAGGGATTGCACTGGGTGATCTTTTGAGGTCCCTTCCAATCCATAATGTCACACAGGAACATGTCCAGGTGGGATTTAAATGTCTACAGAGAAAGGGACTCCACAACCCCACTGGGCAGCCCCTGCCAAGAAGGTCCTTCTCACACTGATGGGGAACCTCCTCTGCTCCAGCTCACACCCACTGCCCCTTGTCCTGTCACTGGGTGCCCCTGAGCAGAGCCTGGCTCCATCCTCCTGACACCCACCCTTCACATATTGATCAACATCCATGGGGTCACCCCTCAGTCTTCTTTTTTCCCAGCTCCAGAGCCCCATCTCCCTCAACCTTTCCTCAGCAGGGAGATGCCCCCCTCCCTCCATCATCCCTGTGGCTCTGTGCTGGGCTCTCTCCAGCAGCTCTGTGTCCTTCTGGAGCTGAGGGGTCCACACTAGATGATGATGCTGATGCTGCTGCCTTCTCCTGGCCCCTGCTTCCTTTGTGGGCTTTATGGTTCAGTCCCAGCCTGGTGCAGCTGCTTCTCCCAGGCAGCAGCAATTAGGGGATGTGGGAGCTGCACTGTGGAGCCCTGAGTCTTCACCTGGTCACTGGGGCTGGCACCACCCTTTCCCCACTCTGTTATTTCCCGCAGAGGGAAGGTGAAAAGCCCAACCGACAGAAAAATACCCAACCCTCTCCCAAAGTGAACGACTGAAGTTTCGAAGGCTGATACTTCACAGGGCTAGCACGCACAGGCCTGGGGCCTCCAAGATAATATGATCTAGTGCTCGGAGATCCCCTGATGAAAGGCACTATGTATGCAAAGTGCTTTATAAACATTAATTAGTTAATGCTGGAGATCTTGCCTGGGGCGAACAGAAAAGAGAGGAAAAAAGCCCAACCCCAACCAAAAAATCCCCCTTCTCTTCTCTTCCCTCCCCTCCCCTCCCTGCAGTCCCTGGCTGCACAGAGTTAATGAGCGAACTCGGAGCGGGTTTTAGTGTCTGTTTACTTCTAGGGAGGTGAAAGCACTGGGAGGACTTTTGCACCCAGGGTGACCCCCCTGCACCGTGGTGCCAGCGTCAGGAGGGAGGGCACCGCGACGTCTGCAGCGGAACCTGGACCACAGGGATGTCTACTTGCTCAGCCTTCGGTGCTCTGTCATCACCAGGTACCCCGTGGGTGATGGCTTTGTGGTGGCAGCTTTCATCCCAAACCTTGGGCACAGTGGGGCTGGTTCCAGCTGTCACCACACGACAGGCACCGAGAGCAGCAGAGAGATCAGTGAGCTCGGTGGTGGCCACGAAAGGGGGGACCCTGGGCCGTCTGAAGAGTGACTCAGACCTTGCTTCCGTAGCTGCCTGCATGCAGGGTGAGGTTGTGTTTCCAAGTAGCGGATGTGAATCATAGAGTCACTGAGGTTGGAAGGGACCTTCAAGATCATCAAGTCCAACCTTAAAAGCCCCAGCCACTGACCCATCTCCTCAGACCCCCTGACTGCCCAGTTGTTGAACCACTCCAGGGACGGTGCCTCCACGCCATCTCTGGGCAGCCTGTTCCAAGGCCTCCTCACTGTTTCTGGGAAGAAGCTTTTCCTAAGACCTGATTTGACCCTCCCCTGGCACAACCTGACCCCATTTCCTCTGGTCATATAGCAAGTCCTTAGAGAGAAGAGGTCAAACCCTGCCTCACTCCGACCTATTTTCAGGTAGTTGTAGAGAGTGGTGAGGGCTCCCCTCAGCCTCCTCTTCAACCACCAGCCCCAACTCTCACCATCTCTCCTCATCAGATCAATTCTCCAGCCCCTTCCCCAGCTCCGTTGCCCTGCTCTGCCCTTGCTCCAGCCCCTCTATGTCCCTTGTCCTGAGGTGCCCAAACTGGACCCAGTCCTCAAGGTGCAGCCTCCCCAGTGCTGAGTGTAGGGGGATGATCCCCTCTCTGCTCCTGCTGGACACACAGTTTCTGATCCAGGCCAGGATGCCACTGGCTTTCTTGGCCACCTGGGCACCCTGTTGGCTCAGATTCAGCTTCTGTCAATGAGAACCCCCAGGTACTTCTCTGCCAGACTGCTCTGCAGCCCCCCTGCCCAGCCTGTAGCTGCAGGGGACTGTAGTCACCAAACTGCAGGACCCCCCACAGAGGGCTCTGCTGAACCCCCCCAGTTACCCTCAGCCCACCGATACCGTCTGTCCAGGTTCCTCTGTCCAGCCCCACTACCCTCCAGCCCATCGACGCTGCCTCCCGGGTCCTGTCGTCTGTGAACTGACTGAGGGTAACACATCCCTTCAGATGCCATCACAAGCCGGTGATGCCCCAGCGATGCACCAGTGATGTCCCAGCGATGCACCAGTGATCACAGAATCACAGAACATGAGGGATTGGAAGGGACCTCGAGAGATCATCCAGCCCAACTCTCCTACCACAGCAGGATCCCCTAGATCCAGTCGCACAGGAACAGTCCAGGTGGGTTCGAAAAGTCTCCAGAGAAGGAGACTCCACAACCCCCCCGGGCAGCCCCTGCCAGGGCTCCGTCCCCCAGCGCTGACTTCAGCTCACGCAGCACCTGCCCCTCGGACACCTGCGACACCGAGGAGGAAGTTAGCGCCGTGAAACACTGAGTAGCTCTGGATGAGCCGGAGAACTCGAGCAAAGAGCTCTGCTCCTCCAAAGGCGCAGCCAGGGCGCATCACGCTGGGCACCTCCCAGGGCGGCTGCTCCCCCTGGTCTCCCCACCGAATCCAGGTGGGAGGTTGCGGCAGCCGCCTGCGCCGCTGCTGCTGAAGCCGCTGATCTTCGCCTCCCGCGTTTTCAAATGACCCGGCGGCGCTAGTTGCTCCCCAGGAGGCCATCTGAAAGCCGGGAGACACCCGTGCAGGGCAGCAGACCCGATTTCCCGGGGCGTTCTCGAGTTCTCAGCCGTCGGCCGGGCTCCCGCGACGGCAGCGGGCACAGGGAGCTGCTGCCCCTCAGCCGACCCGGGCGAAGCCGCGGAGCCTTTGCGGTGGGGGCGAGGGCTGCTTTCGCCACCCACCGCGGAGCTCTCGCGTGTGAAACGGCCCTTTCCGCCCGCGCAGAGGCAGACCCCGGCTCTGACAGTCAGATGGAAGCACAAAAGGACCCCAAGCACCCCCCCACTTTGCTGCTGCTCTGGGTCTCGCTGATGCCGGATGAGGAGGAGGAAGGTGGTTAATTGAACAAGGCAAGAGGGCGGCAGAGGAGTTAATCTCAGCGCAGACCCGCAGCCCTGTGCTGTCACCGCTGCCACCTAAACCCGAAGGAAGGGGCCGATGCTGTCGAACCGCCGCGAATCAACGAGGCCCTGGCTCTGTGCATCCCCCCTTCGCGGCAACCGGCCCATCAGGCACAGTCGCCGCTCCGCTCGCCAGAGGGGGGTGAAGGGTGCCTCGTCCCCTGCCCCGCCGGCGGCGGCTGCCAGCCAGAGCGGCCGTCGGGGCTGCGGATCGAGAACGGGCAGCGGCAGAGCGAAGCAGAGAGCTCTGTGCTTGCTGCTAGAACGCGGGACGGACGATGCTGGCACCAGGCAGCGCTTCCCTGTGGCTGGCTCCGCCAGGTACCCGCTTGCCGGAGCTCAGGAGCTCATCACCGAGGGCCGACGTGACATCAGGAGCCCTGTGGTGCTTCGCCTCTGGGCAACAGCCGGTAGAACTGGTTTCATCTGGCACCGGAGCGTGTGAGCTGAGGTAACAGGGGTGTTCTCTGCTGCCTCAGATTCCTTATCTCATCCTGAATATTCCCATAACCTCCCTTTTCTCCAGCCCTTTTGTTTCTCAACAAAAACCAACATTGACATTGAAATGCAGAGTGGGAGCCTCCAGATCTCATCGCGGAGGCGCAGGTGCCGCTTTCTTCACCGGCAGCGAGTAGCTGCCTGGCACTGACAGCTGCGGGTGAGATAAGCTGCACACGGGGATCTTGTCCTGCCTGCCTGCTGCTCGGAATCACAGAACATGAGGGCCTGGAAGGGACCTCCAAAGGCCACCCAGTCCAGTGCCCCTGGGGGTTGGAAGGGACCTTGTTCCCAGTGAGGGTGCCAGAGCCCTGGAAGGGGCTGTCCAGGAGAGTTGTGGAGTCTCCTTCTCTGGAGACGATTCAAACCTCAGAGCAGGTCCAGAGGAGGCCATGAAAATTATCAGAGGGCTGGAGCCCCTCTACTCTGGGAAAAGACTGAGGAAGTTGGAGTGGTTCAGCCTCGAGAGCAGAAGGCTCCAGGGGGACCTTCTACTGACCTTCCAGTCCCTGAAAGGGGCTGTCAGAAGGCTGGGGAAGGCTGTTCCCAAGAGCAGGGAACGTTAGGATGAGGGGTCCTGGTTTGAAGTTGGAAAAGGGTAGAGTGGGGCTGGGCAGGAGGGAAAAGTTGTTGAATCTGGGGGTGGGGGATCCCTGGGACAGGCTGCCCAGAGATGGTGTGGAGGGCTCATCCTTGGATCCCTTCAAGGTCAGGTTGGATGGGGCTCTGGGCAACCTGGTCTGGTGACTGCTGGCCCTACTTGTTGCAGGGAGATTGGACTCGATGCCCTTTGGAGACCCCTTCCAACCCAGTCCAAGTGCTGGTTCTACACTCTGCAGGTTCATGGGGCAGCACCTCAGCCAGGTAATTCGTGAGTGTGTGAACCCCAGATGCTCAGCTGTAGCCTCTCGTTTTGGAGGTTCCCCCCCAGTTCCAATGGAAATCACTGGTGAAGCCAGTCCCAAATCTGCAAACTCTGACCTATGGAGAGAGAAGCAAATGCAGACCATGGGCTGGAGGAGAGAGAGGCTTCAACCTGCCCGACAGGGTGAGGACACAAATCTGGTGGTTATGTTAAACAGTGCCAGCGAAGCTTACCCAGATGTTAGGGGATCACAGGAGAAGAAAGAGAACAGGCAGCGGGAAAGGGAGGATGGAAAACGGGCCAAGGTCAGGAGGGAGGGATCAAGGGATGGGAAAATAACTGGGGAAGTCCTCTGTGGGATGAGGGAGAGGCCAAAGGAGACGCAAGGAGGACACTTGTGGAGGAACCCACTGATGGGACAAGGGGCAGCGAGTGTGAGCTGGAGCAGAGGAGGTTCCACATCAGTGTGAGAAGGACCTTCTTCCCAGTGAGGGTGCCAGAGCCCTGGCAGGGGCTGCCCAGGGGGTTGTGGAGTCTCCTTCTCTGGAGATGTTCAAGACCCACCTGGATATGTTCCTGTGTGAGTGGATCTGGGGGATCCTGCTCTGGCAGGGGGATTGGACTGGATGGTCTTTTGGGGTCCCTTCCAATCCCTAATGACTGGATCTAGGGGATCCTGCTGTGGCAGGGGGACTGGCCTGGCTGATCTCTCGAGGCTCCTTCCAGCTCCTGATGCTCTGTGATCCTGTGGTTCTTTACAGGAAGCACTTGGCTGCTCATCTGCAGTAGTTCCCCAAGGTGACACCTCATTGTGGCAATGACCCGCCAGCACCCAGCGGCACGTGTGGGGTCGCAGAAGGTCCCCTGCTGCTGTTAGAGCCTCTGCTGCCTGTCCAAACCGCTCTACACGTGGTACCTTGGACCCTAGGTCCCAAGCCCAGGACCCGCTGTGCTGGCTGCTCACAGTCCTACCGGGCGCCGTGCGGTCGTGGATGATTCTGCGTCTCTCAGCACACGGGAGCGTGGCGGGGAATCTGCTGGGTCGGCAGCTTTCAGAGCTGAGCAATCAATACTGAGCCTGAGAATCAGTGGAACAAACACAAACACGAGCGAATGAGGAACAAGGGGCTTTGCCCTGGTGCCTCTTGTTCCTTTAGGCACCTGGGGCTTGGCCTGGGGAGCTGCGGGAACGCGGGGGGCTGCAACGGGGAAACTGGGACGAGGGGTCCTGGTTTGAGGCTGCAAAAGGGCAGAGTGAGGCTGGGCAGGAGGAAAAAGCTGTTGAATCTGAGGGTGGGGGGGTTCCTGGGACAGGCTGCCCAGAGAGGGGCTGGAGGCTCCATCCCTGGAGCCATTCAAGGTCAGGTTAGATGAAGCTCTGGGCAACCTGGTCTGGCAAGTGCTGGCCCTGCTTGTTGCAGGGGGATTGGGCTCGATGCCCTTTGGAGACCCCTTCCAACCCAGTGCATTCAATGCTTCTGTGATTTCAGTGCTGCGAGTGTCACGTGAAGGCCAAACCACCCAACCATCAGCCAAGGACACCCTGAAGTGCCCAAATTAGGGCCCTGCAGGAGACCCCCCGCCCTGAGGAGCCCCAGCTCTGACTTCTTTCAGCTCCAAGGTCCGTTGGTTCCTCGGCAAAGACGTCAGGTAACGACAAGACGCAGCTTCGCTGTTCGTGGGCTGCCCAGGGCACTGGGGGGGGTGAGTCCCCATCCCTGGAGGTGCTGAAGGGCAGCCTGGCTGTGGCCCTGAGTGCCCTGGTGTGGCCACTGGGGTGATGGGAGGTGCTGGGCTGGGCTGGCTGAGCTCAGGGGGCTTCTCCAGCCTCAGTCATCCAGCACCTCCTGCTCCTCAGCTCCCCATCTCCTCGGCCCCCTGCACCCCGCAGCGTCTGTGACGGAGGATTTAGCAAAGCCCCAGCACACAGCAGGGCAGCAGGGAAGGAGCAGTCCCCGAGCTCCCTGAGAGATGCGTGTTGTTCCCTAGTGCAGCCAGCGCCGCGCTCCTCTGACTGATCCATTGTCTCAGCAGCCCTTTGGGCTCCGTGGATGTATTAAGCAGGTGAGGACTTCAGGATAATTTACAGCAGAGCTCGCAGCTCAGACTGATTTCTGCTTCAGAGGGTGAAAAAGGAAGAGGCAGCTTTGTGTTTGAGGGTGTTGGGGGGAGCTGGTGAGACTGTGTGAACAGCGTGCTGCAGTCGGTTTGGTCTCACTGGGGAGGTCTGTCCTCTGAGACACAGAGAAGATGCAGGGAGGGGAGCATCTCCCTGCTGAGGAAGGGCTGAGGGAGCTGGGGCTCTTTAGTTCTGGGCCTCTCAGTTCCAGAATGGGCTGGTTAGTAGATGGAGAGAGGTTCTCTTCCCCCTCTGCTCTGCCCTGCTGAGACCACAGCTGGAATCTTGTGTCCAGCTCTGGGCCCTCAGCTCCAGAAGGACACAGAGCTGCTGGGGAGACCCCAGCACAGAGCCACAGGGATGATGGAGGGAGGGGAGCATCTCCCTGCTGAGGAGAGGCTGAGGGAGCTGGGGCTCTGCAGCTGGGAAACAAGGAGCCTGAGGGGTGACCCCATGGATGTTGATCAGTATGTGAAGGGTGGGTGTCAGGAGGATGGAGCCAGGCTCTGCTCAGGGGCACCCAGTGACAGGACAAGGGGCAGTGGGTGTGAGCTGGAGCAGAGGAGGTTCCACATCAGTGTGAGAAGGACCTTGTTCATGGTGAGGGTGCCAGAGCCCTGGCAGGGGCTGCCCAGGGGGGTTGTGGAGGCTCCTTCTCTGGACACATTTCAAACCCTCCTGGGCATGTTCCTGTGCGACTGGGTCTGGGGGATCCTGCTGTGGCAGGGGGATGGGACTGGATGGTCTTTTGAGGTCCCTTCCCACCCCTGATGCTCTGTGGCTCCATGAACCACATCAAAGCCAGGGGGGGTGATGAGCTCTGTCTTTGCTTTTGTTAAACACGGCTTCTGTGTGCATCCTCTGCATCTTCCAGGCCCCCCAAGGGCCGTTGCCTGAGCTCAGAAAACCCTCTCAGCAGCCTGCACCCCCAGGCAGCTCCTGCATCCCCAGGAAGATGCTCTGCCTTCGTGGCCTCCCAGGGTGTCACAAGCACGGAGGGAATTGCGCGCTCGCTCGCCCTCGCTCCTCTCTACCTGAGGACAACATCATCCGCTTCCAATTACGGGGCCGCTTCAAATCAATACGAGGGGTGAGGGGGAGCAGATCATTTCTCTCGTGGAAGTAAGTTTTCATTAATTTTTCATTAGTGCTGCTTTTGCTGGGCCATCCATCAGCCCGGGAGCCGGCGCGCAGCAGGGACGGGGAGGGTCTCTCCCGCTCGCTGCCAGGATTTAGTAGCTGTTGCCTGGTGGAGCTGGGAGCCTCCACGGCTCTCACTTGCCTCCATCAATAATGCAGCAGGCAGGGAGGTTCTGCCAGGGAGCTGCTGTCCCCGAGCTGAGCTGCAGCTTTGCTCCTGGAGTCGCTTCACTGGTTCAAGCACAGGTGAAGGCAGGTCCTGCTGTGGCAGGGGGTTGGACTCGATGATCTTCTGAGGTCCCTTCCCATCCCTGATGACTGGATCTGGGGGATCCTGCTGTGGCAGGGGGATGGGACTAGGTGATCTTTCGAGGTCCCTTCCCATCCCTAGTGCTCTCTGAGTCTGTGACTGCAGGAGCTGACTCTTGCACCAACAGAAGGTGTTTGGGCACGTTGGCCTTAGGGGTCCCCCAGCACCGACGTCCTGGCTGCCAGCTGGCAGAGCCAGCTCAGCCTCCAGGGGTCTGAGCTTCTGTCCTACGTGTCTGCACCTTTTTGGAGGGAGAGTAGGAGTGTGATTTGAGCAGTTTCAACCTCAAACAGAGGACCCCAAGCGCAGCATCTCTCTTGGGGTCTTCAGCGCCGCGGCCAGCGAGGCAGCAGCCAAAGCCAGCACAGGGACTTGATTGCTGGTGGTGGCTGTGACCCCTCCAGAGCCCCAGGAAACAATAACCCGCTCAAACTGGAGTCTGAGAGGCAGCAAACGGTCTGCAGCCCCTGAGGATGTCTTGGTTTCATTTCCACTGTAAATAAACCCCAGGCAGGGCGGGTGCCGGCATCCAAACACCAGTTGTCCCTAGAAATAATTCATAGCCCCGCGTTCTGCAAGTCAAGGAATGACAGATGGGAGGGAAGTGCTTTTGTTTCCTGAAGACCTGAGCAGGGGTCAGCAGAAGGGATTTGCTTGCCACCCCAAACCCAACCTGTCCTCCCCGGGCCCCATCGGCGGTTGGGTGATGGGGAAAGCCCTGGTGTTAGTGGAGCATTTGAGTTTGGAAGGTTGATGCAGGAAGATGAAGCTCATGGCCGTGAGTGGAATCAGGTCCTGCTTAGTGCTGACAAACATGGTGGGAGATGGGGCTCAGCTCCTGTGATTTCAGAGGGCACCAGCTTGTCCTCATGGGATCTCGTAACAGATCCCATCTGGCATCACAAACCCACCGGCGCAGTCACAGGATCACAGGACCACAGAGCATCGGGAACTGGAAGGGACCCCAGAAGGTCATCTTCTGATCCATCCCAAGATGCCATTAGCCTTCTTGGCCACTCGGGCACATTGCTGGCTCCTGGCCATCCTGCTGGCCACCAGGACCCCCAGGTCCCTTTCTCCTCAGCTGCTCTCCAACAGGTCAGTCCCAAGGCTCAACTGCAAAGAGACTCATCTGCTCCCTGCTGCGGGCAGGGGGAGTTGGAACGAGATGACCTTCAGGGTCCCTTCCAGCCTCAACGAGCCTATGATTCCATTCCCAGCACCTCCATCTAGCGCCTTCCTGCACATGTTTTCCACCAGGTGCTGCTTCCCTCACGCAGGACCCCTCACTCATTGGTTCTTCTCCACTGCCAACAGTTTGCAGATCTGGCAAAGCTACTTATTTATTTCCCAGGGTTTTCCAGCTTCTGTGGAAACGAGCAGCCAGCCCGTGGGCAGCCAGAGGAAGGGTGGGGAGAGGACCGCTGCTGCTCATCGAAAACCAGCATCTCCCAAGAGACACATCAGCATCACATTGACCAGCTAATGCCCTGCTAAGGAACCTTAATTTTTGGAACCTCCTCCCTCATTCCCTCATCCCACATGGGGACAATTCCAACCCCTTTGGCCGCCGTGGCCCTCTGACAGCCAGTAATAAAAACCAGGAGAGCGGGGAGCTTCTCGGGTTTTGCAGAGTCCTCAAACTATAATTAAAAACCTCGTTTTACACAACTTGTACAATTTCTCTGCTTCTTGGTTTTTCCTTTTCTTAAATAAATAGCAAAAGGGTCACCGAATGGATGGATGCGTCGAGCGGAGACGTCCAGAGGAGGAGGAGGAGGAGGAGGAGAAGGGGTGCACAGTCGTGTTGTGGAATCGTGCGTAAAGTGGTGCTTCAGATGAGAGGTGGTGGTTGCTGGTGCATCTTGGACTAGATGGTCTTTCAAGGTCCCTTCCAATCCCTAATGAGTCAGTGATCTCAGGTGCTGGACGACACCAACCTGTGAACAGTCCATGCAGCGGGATCGGGATGCGGAGCCTTTGTTCAGACCTCACCAGCTGCAAGAGAACAGCTCACAGGCGACTTGGTCTAGGGGATCCTGCTGTGGTGGGGAGGACTGGACTGGATGATCTGTCGAGGTCCCTTGCAATCCCTGATGTCTGATTCTGTGACATCCAACGCGAGGACATCAACCTACCACCCACTACCAAGAGTGATGCAGCCAAGTGGTGGAACACAAGAGGGGCTGCCCATCGTGCTCTCTTGGCAGAACAACTCTAGTTTGGAATGAGAGGAATGGGCAGCAGTACAGACTAATGGCTAACAGCAGGGTGAAGGATCACAGAGCTGGGTCTCTCAGCTCCTCAAGTCAAGAGGGAAGGTTGCTGCTCAAGTCAAGAGGGAAGGCTGCAACTAGTTGCTGTTCCGTTGAAGGGTACCGAGCCGGGCGCTGGGTGGGTTGAGCTGGTTTTCTTTTGAAGTCTGACCAACGGTCTCTCTTGATCCTGCTGTGGCAGAGGGATTGGACTGGGTGATCGTTCCATGTCCTTTCCAGTCCCTAACGTTCTGTGATTCTGTGGAAGCTTCAACAGGTGCTGAAGGAGGAGCAGGACTTGCGGCACGGCAGTGGGACCCTGTGATGGTGGCTGCTGCCTCAGCGGAGCGGCTGGCCCTCCAACAGTGGGCTAAATCCCACCTCTCTGTGTCTCTTGGCTGAAATCAGACCCTTGGTATTTGAAACGGGTTTTATTGTCATGAATACATTATAAAATGTGAAAAAAACCTGTAGGAAAGCAGCAGATTGAGCCAGAGCGTCGCTACCGGACAGGGATCATCGTGGCCCCTTCGAAAAAGCACGAAAGAAAACCAAAAGAGAAACCACCCCCCAACCAACCCCAAAACCTCCTCCAGAAGTTCACCTGTCGCAGCTGTGAGGGCGGACGGATCGTGGGCGACGTCTGTGCTCAGAGCCCGGGCACCGCGGGGTGGCTGCCTCCCTCCCTCCTCGGCTGCTCCCCACCCGCCTCTAGAGAGGACCGCGAGGTCGCAGCTGAGCCGAGGCGGGCGCGGGGGTCGTGCCACTGCACTGGGTGGCCATCGGGCAACGGTGAGTGGCGAGCGGCCTGGGGGTCCCCCAGTGCTCACGGCTCGTCCTCCCCTAAGCGGGACCCGTAACGGCCATCACAGCACCGGCCCGGGCTTCCTACCCCCTGACACCCGCGCACGGAAGGACACGCATGCAGACACGAACGGCCGCGCTCGGAGACGCGCGTGTCTGCTCGGACACCTCGAGGTCAGGGTCGCGGTTACTACTGCTCCACGTGTGCCCACATGAACCAGGTGTGGTCTCTACAGTCGACAGCAAGGTGTCCTTTATTCAATCTCACTCCCAGGACTAGCTCGGGGTCCACACTGCACATGAAACGTCCCCCTTTTTTTGACCTGTTGCTTTCTCTCTCTTTTCTTTATTTTTTGTTGGTTTTTTTGTTTTTTGTGTGTTTTTTGCATAAAAAACCCCCTCGTCCGTTTCAGTCCAGCGGCTCCTGCTTTATTCGAATGACGGAGGGCGCGCGAGATGTCCGTCTGAGCTCTCGTCTCAGCACGTATTCACTGAACTGGGAAGAGTCCACCCCGCCGCCGCACGAGCCGACGATCTCGAACCCCCTCTGCTGCAACCTCTCCAGCACCTGCAAGAAAGAGGAAGCACCGGGGCGTGAGTCACTGGCCAGACCCTTTGCTGCCCGAGAAGCATCACTGCTGCCTGCACCGAGTCACAGGACTCCTGCGTTAAACGCGCAGGAGCCTGGGGAGAAAATCTGTGGTAGACCCCCCTGGACATGGTCCTGTGTGACTGGATCTAGGGGATCCTGCTGTGGCTGAGGGATGAGACTGGATGGTCTTTCAAGGTCCCTTCCCATCCCTAATGACTGGATCTAGGGATCCTGCTGTGGCTGAGGGATGAGACTGGATGATCTTCTGAGGTCCCTTCCAATCCCTAATGACTGGATCTAGGGGATCCTGCTGCTGCAGGGGGATTGGACATCTTCTAAGATCCCTTCCAATCCCTAATCTTCTGTGATTCTATCAAATACATTCGGGGTCTCTGACCCATGACAGCAGTGGCGACCCAGGTGGGACACGTGGGGATCTAGAGAAGGAGCCCCCCAACACTACAGTCCTGCTTCAGCTACACCTGCATCTGGAGGACAACATCTAGAGCAGAGTTTCCTCACTGCTGCAGTTTGTTTCCAAAGAGATCACAGACTCACAGAACATTAGGGATGGGAAGGGACCTTGACAGACCATCCAGTCCAGCCCCCCTGCCACAGCAGGATCCCCCAGATCCAGTCACTAGGGATTGGAAGGGACCTCGAAAGACCATCCAGCCCAATTCCCCCAACACAGCAGGATCCCCTAGAACCAGTCGATCTGGTGATGACCAGAAGAAGGACGTGTGACAAAGCAGCCTTGATCCACAGAGGGAAGACGCCGCTCTCCAAGCCTCCTGCTTTTGTTCACCAGCCCACCCCAGCGCCACAGAGGCGGGGTGACCCCTCACTCCCCAGCGGCAGGCTCCCTTCCCCGGTGGGCCCGGCCGACTCTACCTGCACTGAGTTGAGGTGGCAGTATCCGTTCAGCGGGAAGCGGATGACGTGCGTGGAGTCGTGGTTCCAGCCGGCGTTGACGGAGTTGCACATCACGTCGCCGATCTCGGGGAACACTTCCTCTATCAAGGACTTGTCGCCGCTCAGCGTGATCCTCTCGCCGAGGTCTGGGGCCACTCGCACCACCAGGCACTCACAAGACCTCGAGAAGCGGCCACTCTCCCGGTCCTGTTTCCACCTTTCCATCTCCCCTAGCATGGGCTGCAGCTGGAAGTACTTTGCTTCTTCATATAACAAACTGTAGTCCTGCAAGAGACACAGAGCGCTGGGCACAGCTGGGACAGGCAGCCGCGGGGTTGTTCTTGTTACTGAGGCTGGGAGAGACCTCTGAGGTCATCCAGTCCAGCCCTGTCATAGAATCACAGAGTGGCCGGGGTTGGAAGGGACCTCAAAGGTCACCCAGTGCCAACCCCCTGCACAGGCAGGGACACCTTCACCAGAGCAGGTCACTCAGAGCCCCAGCCACCCTGCCCTTCAGCACTGCCAGAGAGCCGCAGCTGCCCTGGGCAACCTGTTCCAGCCTCTCCCCACCCTCACAGCAACGAATTTGCTCCTTGTGTCCAACCTCAATCTCCCCTCTTCAAGGCTGGAACCCTTTCCCCTTGTCCTCTCTCTACCACCCCTGTCAAAAGCCCTCCCCCAGCTTTCTTGTAGCCCCCTTCTTTCAGAGATTGGGAAGCTGCTCTAAGGTCACCTGGGAGCCTCCTCTTCTCCAGGCTGGATAACCCCACCTTGCTCAGCCTCTCCTCATAGCCATGGTGCTCCAGCCCTCTGAGTGTTGGAGTTGCCCCCCTCTGGACCCCTTCCAGGAGCTCTGTGTCCTTGTTGTGTTGGGGACTCCAGAACAGGACACAACATGACCACAACCAGCTGGACCAATGCACCAAGTGCCACATCCAGCCCTTTCCTAAGCACTGCTAACCTACAGCTGACTGGAGATGGTCACTGGGGCTACTGCTGCTCCAGAGCTGGAACCCTGCAGACAGAGACTGTCATGACTGTGTGGGAATCACAGCATCACAGAGCATCAGGGACTGGAAGGGACCTTGAAAGACCATCCAGTCCCATCCCCCTGCCACAGCAGGATCCCCTAGATTCAGTCACACAGGAACATGTCCAGGAGGGTTTGAAACGCCTCCAGGGCAGGATCCCACCCTCCCCAGGGCTCTGCTTTGACTACAAGGCAGATCTTGCTTCAGCAAGGCCCATGGAGACACGTGGGGACCTTGAAATCTCACCTTGAAATCATCAGGAATGAGGAGCTTTGACGTCCGTAAAAAATTCAAGATATATCGGAACATCTGCCCATCTCTGTCGATGAAGTAGTGCTGCTTGAGGCTGTCGAGGACGATGGGCTCGGTGCCGTCGAACAGCCGCCCGATTCTGCAGAGGAACCGAGAGGCAGGGTCACCCCGAGAGGCAGGGTCACCCCGAGAGGCTGGGTCACCCCGAGAGGCTGGGTCACCCCGAGAGGCAGGGTCACCCCAAGTGACAGGGTCACACTGAGAGACAGGGTCACCCCAAGAGGCAAGGTCACACTGAGAGACAGGGTCACCCCAAGAGACAGGGTCACACCAAGAGGAAGGTTCACACCAAGAGAAAGGGTCACACCAAGAGGAAGAGTCACCCCAAGAGAAAGGGTCACACCAAGAGGTAAGGTCATCCCAAGAGATAGGGTCACACCAAGAGACAGGGTCACCCCAAGAAACAAGGTCACCTCGAGAGGCAGGGTCACCCCAAGAGGCAAGGTCACACCAAGTGACAGGGTCACGCCGAGAGACAGGGTCACCCCAAGAGACAGGGTCACACCAAGAGGAAGGGTCACACCAAGAGGAAGGGTCACCCCAAGAGGAAGGGTCACCCCAAGCAGAAGGGTCACCCCAAGCTTTGCTCAGCAGCCATTCAAAGGACCCAACTGTGCGAATCCCCTTCACGTCCACTTCGCAGAAGCAGCTCAAACCATCACCTGTGCTCTGCTGCAGCCTCCGAAAGTCCTGCTCCTCACAGCTGGGGGGCTGGAGGGGGAACAGCTGGGGCAGGAGCCCCACGCACCCACCTCAGTGCCCGTAACTGCCTCTCATGACCCAACACCCATTTGATGATGAGGACACCTCTCTTGACCGTCCCCATCAGCAGACCCTGTCTTCTGTGAGGCATCAACTGCCTTGTTTGACCCCATTCTGCTTCCTGGGGGGGCTGCACAGTGATCTCCACTGGGTGTGGAAACTGCACTTGGGAAATAGAGGGGGGGTTTTGTTGTTTGCAAACCCAGTTCCTTCTTCTGGATGTCGTTTAGGGCAACCAACTTGCCCAGGAATGGCTGAGGGCAAAGCTCACTGTGGGAATAAGTAGCCAGAGGTACAAAGGTCCTAACATTTAAAGGTGAGGTAATAATTTGACACCAAAAATGAACCACTTGTGGCAGGTATTTGTCCAAGTACCCTAAAGACAATGAGGAGAAACACCTCAGGGTTTAGAGACCACCCATCAGGACCATGCAGCCACCTAGACAGCCTCCACCTGCCACCAGCTCCAGCTGTTGGACATAGACACACACACGTCCACTAGATGGGAGCCCCATCACCCAGCTTTCCCTGGAGCAGAAGGTAGGGCTAAAAGCCTGAACAACCTCCTGGCCAGAGAATCACACTCACAGAACATTAGGCATTGGAAGGGACCTCGAAAGATCATACAGTCCAGTCCCCTGCCACGGCAGGATCCCCTAGATCCAGTCATTAGGGGTTGGAAGGGACCTTGAAAGACCCTCCAGTCCCATCCTCCTGCCACAGCAGGGTGCCCTAGGACCCTTAAATCAGTTCATTCCCGACAAACTCCGAGCGATGCTGTTCCCCACCTCCTCCACCAGCATTTTGCTGCTGACTGGCAAGGACAGGTTTTTATTTAAAACAAAACCAGCTGACTGATGGAAGAGTGGATTTCCAAAGGGGAAGGGCTTTGAAGGGGCCCCACCAAGGAAGCCGATAATTATAGGCAGAATTAGCCAAGTATCAAGGGGGAAGGAGAAGACACTGAGGTCCATTTACAAGAAGATGTACTTCTGAAATATTTAATTAAAATTCACAGGCTGGAATTTTCCATATATCAGGAAAATTAATGTCCCCTGGGCTGGAAGTGCAAGCTCCAACGGGTGATAATTAATGTCTGTGGTGCTAAGTCTCATGTTCTGCTGTCAGAGCTGGAAGGCTCCAAGGGTTGGAAATACAACTCCACTTCCACCAGAGGATCTGACTTCTTTTCTTGACCTCCAACCCTGCAAGGGGCTGTCAGGAGGCTGTTCCCAAGGGCAGGGAACGATAGGATGAGGGGTCCTGGTTTGAAGCTGGAAAAGGGCAGAGCGAGGCTGGGCAGGAGGGAAAGGTTGTTGAACCAGCAAGTCCAGCCCCCAGCCCAACAGCTCCCTAACCCCCAGGCCATGGCCTCAAGGGCTCCAGCTACTTGGTGTTTAAACCCTTCCAGGGATGGGGACTCCAGCACCTCCCTGGGCAGCCTGTTCCAGTGCCCAGCCACTCTCTCAGCAAAGAGCTTCTTCCTAAGATCCAATCTAAACCTCCCCTGATGCAACTTGAGGCCATTTCCCCTCATCCTATCATCAGGAATTTGGGAGAGGAGACCAGCCCCAGCCTGGCTGCAACCTCCTCTGAGGGAGCTGTGCAGAGCAGTGAGGTCTCCTCTCAGCCTCCTCTTCTCCAGACTCAATCACCCCAGTCCCCAGAGCTGGCTCTCATGGGTCAGACACAACACGACTGATCACACCTGCAGCGCTCAGGATCGTGCATCATGACGCTGAATTCTAACCCAACACCCTGCTGCGACCTAGAAGCTCACAGCCCACCCCCAAACCCAGGCCATCACCCAGCCAGACCCAACTGGTGCTTGTGGAAACGCTGACATGTCAGAAAGGAGCCCGATCAGCGGTTCAGCCGGGACGTGAAGCGATGGTGACTCAGGGCCAGAGAAGTGCAGCCGTGGGCAGACGGGAACCCCCACGATGCTCAATGGCCACAAGGGTGAGGCCAGGGAAGGGCTAAGCCCAGCCTGCGGGTGATGGGCCAGGGAGGTCCTGTTTACCACAGCCCTTCTCCCCGGGCTCTGGCAGAGCGAGGAGATGCAGACAGACAGGGGAACAGCCTGCGACCCAACCACGCTCCTCCTCACGCAAGGCTGAGAAGGTGCTCTAGAAGCTGTGTTGTGGCAGCCCAACCTCCTGTCCCTCTGGGCTGCTTCACAACCTTCAGATGTGGTTGGGAGGGGTCTGTCCTGTGCTTCCCCCATCCGACATTCCCACCCCCTCATCCCCAGCACTTCTGACAAAGGGAAAATGTGGCTCCTCCACCTGACAGACACTGAAGCCGCTGACACTCCCAAGGCATCCCTGCCCCTCATGGCTCTGCTCCAGACACCAAGCACTCCCTCGAGCCCTCTTCTCTACCACACAGCCCTGTCTCCAGAAAGCTGAAGGACAACCATCCCATAGGCTGCTCCTCTAGCCCAGCCACCATCTACAGAGCGTTACTACAGCCCCTCTCTTCTTCTGGGACCCCTACTTGCCCAGCTGGCTCCTCTGATCCACCCATCCCACAGGCCAAGTTAAGGAGATTGAGCAGAAGAAGAGGCTGCACAAACCGATTCTCCACGCACACACTTCTGCCATCTCTGCTCTCTGCAATGACACCGCTGCACCGAGAGAAACGGAACGCATCTGCTCCCGCCGTGCCAAGATGACTCAGCCTGAACCCCACTTCACTGAGGCACCTCCTTGATGCCTCATCTGGAGGGAAGCTGCCTGTTAGGCTGGTAGCAACCGTGTCCTTGCGATGTGGTTATCGCGGAGGGCTCGGGAGTCCCCTAAGTCATTGGGGTGCGACGGCACGTCAAGGACTTTGCGTCATCATCAGCTAATAACTCCTGATGACATTTTGATCACATTTAGATGGTCAGGTTTGCTGTGGGGGCAGACACGGGAGGACTGGAGGTGAATGGAAACGTTTAACTTTCAGTCCCAAAAGCCAAGAGAGCAGCTGTCACTCCCTGAAGGGTGGGGGTCAGGCTCTTCTCCCAGGACAAGTCAGAAGCTGCCAGAGGAGGGTTAGGCTGGATGCTAGGAAGCCCTTCCTCATGGAAAGGGTGATCAGAGCCTGGACTGGGCTGCACAAGGCAGTGGGGGTGTCCCCATCCCTGGAGGTGTTGAAGGGCAGCCTGGCTGTGCCCCTGAGTGCCCTGGTCTGGCCGCTGGGGTGATGCTGGGTCCTGGGCTGGCTGAGCTCAGAGGGCTTCTCCAGGCTCAACCATTCTGTGATTCTGTAAACCTGTAGATGCACAACATCTCCAAAGCCACGAAGCACCTCTCGTGTATAATCTGCATATACAACAATATATCTCAATATGTAATCTCCACATCCAGAACACTGAAGCTGTTCACGGGCACCAACAGAAAAGGGTAGAAGTCACAGAGTCACAGAACCATTCAGGTTGGAAAAGACTCCAGGGATCATCAAGTCCAACCAGCAACCCCACTCTACAAGGTCAACCCTACTCTACAAGGTCAACCCCACTCTACAAGGTCACACTTAAACCAGAGACCCCAACACCACAGCTAAGTGACTTTTCAACTCATCCAGGGATGGGGACTCAACCACCACTCTGGGCAGCCCAGTCCAGTCCCTGACCACTCTCTCCATCAAGAATCTCTTCCTGATGGCCAGTCTGACCCTTCCCTGTTGGAGCTGGAAGCCCTTCCCTCTGCTTCTGTCACTAATGACCTGTGAGCAGAGCCCAGCACCAGCATCTCTGCAGGGTCCTTTCAGACAGTTGTGGAGAGCAATGAGGTCTCCCCTCAGTCTCCTCTTCCTCCAACTAAACAGCCCAAACTCTCTCCATCTCTCCCCATCAGATTGATTCTGCAGGCCCTTGTGAGAGTAAATCCTGAGATCCTGTTTAAGTAAGAACACACTGGCTTCAGCTCACTCCCTGCTTCAAATCTGTCAATGTGTCTGGAAAATGACCCATCAGCAACCCCCATCGTCACATCCCTACTGACAGTCCTGTAGATGCAAGTCCCACAAAACGCAGCAGCTGTTAAAGCAACTCAGGAAAATCCAGGGGAGCCATCTTCCTTTGAGGAATATTGAAGAAAAACCCAACAAAAGCCAAAAAATCTTCTCAGAAAGTGGAAACCCCTTTGCTGTGTTCCTGCAGCCGTCACGCTCGCCCCTCAGCCCTCAGGAGTTCCACTCGAGTCACTGCCAGCTCTCTGCAGTTCCTCTGCACCCTCCAGAAGATTCCCGTTCAAAACTCCACCTGCATCTCATGGAAATGAGGAAACATTCTGAAATCCTACAGGACCTCAGAGAATCACAGAGCATTAGGGATCGGGAGGGAGCTCAAAAGACCATCCGGTCCCATCCCCTGCCACAGCGGGATCCCCTAGATGCAGTCACACAGGAACACGGCCGAGGGGGTTGAAGCGTCTCCAGAGAAGGAGACCTCACAGCTTCACACAGCATGCAAGGAGCTTTGTGTGACCAGCTCAAAGTAGAAGACAACTTAAAAAACAACAAATCTCACATTTTCCTCAAAACTCTGAAATCACACTGCTCGTCAACCCGAATTCAACAGCTAAAGTGAATAAACAAGAGCTCCCAAGGCTGGAGACATTACCATCATGATGTTATCTAATCTCTCCCCAGAAGTCAAGGATTATGACTAAACCCTTCCAACACAGACACAGCCTGAAAGTCTATGTCAGAACTATGTCCAATTGCATTTGGCAACCCTCTGTCAGGAGCAGGGCTGACTGAACTGGGTGAGTATCTGGGGTGCTTCATTATTGCTGCAGGAAGGGCAGGCAGAGTGTTTTGGAGTCCTGGGACACGGGAGGGTGTGTGCTGTTGGGCAATCACCAGCTAGGAATGTTGACAGCTCAGTGCCTTTGGGATCACCCTGGCCAAGAAAGCACCTGGGTGGATGTTGTTGTGCAAGGGCACACACCCGCTGCCTCCTGCTCGTGTTGTTTAAGCAAAGCTTGGAGCAGAGGAAATGGAAGGGGACACCCCAAAGGAAGGAGGACACAGAGCTGCTGGAGAATGTCCAACACAGAGATGATGGAGGGAGGGGAGCATCTCCCTGCTGGGGAAAGGCTGAGGGAGCCGGGGCTCTGCAGCTGGGAAAAAGGAGCCTGAGGGGTGACCCCATGGATGTTGATCAATATGTGAAGGGTGGGTGTGAGGAGGATGGAGCCAGGCTCTGCTCAGGGGCACCCAGTGACAGGACAAGGGGCAGTGGGTGTGAGCTGGAGCAGAGGAGGTTCCACATCAGAGTGAGAAGGACCTTCTTGGCAGTGAGGGTGCCGGAGCCCTGGAGGGGGCTGCCCAGGGGGTTGTGGAGTCTCCTTCTCTGGAGACTTTCAAAACCCTCCTGCCCCTGTTCCTGTGTGACTGGATCTCAGGGATCCTGCTGTGTCGGGGGGATGGGACTGGATGATCCCTCAAGGTCCCTTCCCATCCCTAGTGCTCTGTGATCACAGAACCATCGTGGCTGGAAAGGACCTCCAGCATCATCAAGTCCAGCTCTCAACCCAACAGCTCCCTAACCCCCAGACCATGGCCTCAAGGGCTCAAGCTACTCGGTTCTTAAACCCCTCCAGGGATGGGGACTCCACCACCTCCCCGTGCAGCCTGTTCCAGTGTCCAGCCACTCTCTCATCAAAGAGCTTCTTCCTAAGATCCAATCTAACCCTCCCCTGATGCAACCTGAGGCCATTTCCCCTCATCCTATCATTAGGAAGTTGGGAAAAGAGACCAGCCCCCGCCTGGCTGCAGCCTCCTCTGAGTGAGCTATAGAGAGCAGTGAGCTCTCCTCTCCGTCTTCTCTTCTCTGGACTCAATAAGCCCAGTCCCCTCAGCTGCTCCTCACACCTCCAGGGATGGGGACTCTGACTCCTTTATTTTCCTCATCATTTGCAAAGAGAATAAAAAGTCCCCAATCTGGAAGTCTGCATTCAGATCCAAACTGAAGCCGTTTTATACCAGATGCTCAACAGGGCACAAGGAACCCTCTGAACTAACCCTGAATGATTTCACAGAACCACAGAACATTAGGGATTGGAAGGGACCTCCAAAGATCATCCAGTCCAGTCCCCCTGCCACAGCAGGATCAACTAGATCCAGTTGCACAGGAACAGCCCAGGAGGGTTTGAAATGTCTCCAGAGAAAGAGACTCCACACCCCCCCTGGGCAGCCCCTGCCAGGGCTCTGGCACCCTCACCAAGAACAAGGTCCTTCTCACACTGATGGGGAACCTCCTCTGCTCCAGCTCACACCTGCTGCCCCTTGTCCTGTCACTGGGTGCCCCTGAGCAGAGCCTGGCTCCATCCTCCTGACACCCACCCTTCACATACTGATCAACATCCATGGGGTCACCCCTCAGGCTCATTTTTCCCAGGTGCAGAGCCCCAGCTCCCTCAGCCTCTCCCCATCAGGAAGATGGTCCCCTCCGTCCATCATCTCTGTGGCTCTGAGCTGGACTCTTTCCACTGCTCAATGTCCTTATGGAACTGAATCAGAAGGACCTTCTTCCCAGTGAGGGTGACAGACCACTGGAAGGGGCTGCCTGGGGGATTGTGGAGTCTCCTTCTCTGGAGACGTTTCAAACCCCCCTGGCCAGTTCCTGTGCGACTGGATCTCAGGGATCCTGCTGGGTCAGGGGGATTGGACGGGATGATCTTTAGAGGTCACTTCCAATCCTCCATCAACTCTGTGGCTCTGTGCTGGACCCCCTCCAGCAGCCCTGTGTCCTTCTGCAACTGAGGGGCCCAGAACTGGCCACCAGATTCCAGCTGTGGTCTCGCCAGGGCAGAGCAGAGGAGGAGGAGACCCTCTCTCGATCTGCTAGCCACCCCTGTTCTGAGCCGCTCCAGGATGCGGCTGGCCTCCGCTGCTGCTGTCTGTCGGCACCGGGGTTGTTTTGCCTCTGCCAGGGTTTCCCCCGCAGGGTGTCCCTGCCGTAAACCCCGGTGCCAGCGCCAAGCTCAGCCCTCCGCAGCGGGAAGGATGAGGTGGCGCTCGGGCGCGGGGGGCTTTCAGAGGAGATGCTGCAGGGCTCTCGGTGCCGCAGGACCGGCGACACGTGGTAGGAGCCGGGAAATGAGAGAGGCAGAAGAACTGACCTGTTCCTCCTGGTAGCAAAGTGGGGTCGTGTTGTACGTGGTGGAAACCAGCCGGTTGTTAATGTTGATCAATATGGGTTAATGTTGATCAATATGGGAAGTGTGTTGCAGCTACGTCCAGGCAACCCAACCAAACAAACCCGTTGCGGGGCAGAAAACGTTTCCAGCAGGACGTTGCAACACTTATTTTTCAGCTGCCGAGCGAAGAGTCCTTTTGGGGTGTGGAAGGATGTCATCCATCATCCGCTCCCCGTGACACAGTCATGGCAAACGCTGCCTGCTCGGGCTCCCGACAAGGACCTGCAGGCGGTGGCTCCGGCACGGAACGCGAAGGCTTTGGGCGTGATCCCAGGAGATGCTGCTTATCCCCCTCCATCTCCTTCCCCGTCAGCGGGAGGCACGGGCAAGCCCCGTGCTGCTGCACCGGGGCTCCAGTCGCCCGTCGTGTCACACACAGACACACGCACACGTGTCCCGCGCCCCGGGACGGCTCCCACCCGCGAACACGGCCGGCGCCCGGACACAAAGGGGAGTTTTAATTAAAAGGGATGGGGTTTTAATAGGTCACTTAGAGAACAATTACCTCTGCTGCCTGACTGACAGGCGGCCTCACAGAAACCCCACTGGGGGCTGGAATTAATCTCTATCTTCACAAATGGATGATCCCCTCAAGTGCATCCTACTCACTTAACCCTGCGATGCTGAGCCGCCTCCCCTCAGGAACCGAGCTCCCCGCACTCCTTCTGGCCCTTTCACCTCTTTAATCCCTCACAAACAGAAAGTTAATTCAGGATTGGACTGGATGATCTTTCGAGGTCCCTTCCAATCCCTAATGCTCTGGAGTTCTGTGGCTGGATCTAAGGGATACTGCTGTGGTGGAGGGACTGGACTGGATGATCTTTCAAGGTCCCATCCCTAATGACTGGATCTAGGGGATCCTGCTGTGGCAGGAGGATTGGACTGGATGATCTTTCGAGGTCCCTTCCAATCCCTGATGTTCTGGGGTTCTGTGGAAATAAGAATGATAGCTGTTTGGTTATGACCAGGCACAGAGGTGCTGCCTTAACTGGGAGCAGGATAAACGAGTCCAGGTGGGGTGTGGAGCTGACTGCTCTGAGTATCAGAGCTGGCCTGAGTATCTACACATGGAACACTAGGGATTGGAAGGCACCTCGAAAGATCACCCAGTCCCATCCCCCTGCTGCAGCAGGATCAACTAGATCCAGTCATAAAGGAACATGTCCAGATGGGTTTTAAACATCTCCAGAGAAGGAGACTCCACAACCCCCTGGGCAGCCCCTGCCAGGGCTCTGGCACCCTCACCATGAACAAGGTCCTTCTCACTCTGATGGGGAACCTCCTCTGCTCCAGCTCACACCCACTGCCCCTTGTCCTGTCACTGGGTGCCCCTGAGCAGAGCCTGGCTCCATCCTCCTGACACCCACCCTTCACATATTGATCAACATCCATGGGGTCACCCCTCAGGCTCCTTGTTTCCCAGCTCCAGAGCCCCAGCTCCCTCAGCCTTTCCTCAGCAGGGAGATGCTCCCCTCCCTCCATCATCCCTGTGGCTCTGCGCTGGGCTCTCTCCAGCAGCTCTGTGTCCTTCTGGAGCTGAGGGACCCAGAACTGGACACAAGATTCCAGCTGTGGTGTCACCAGAGCAGAGCAGAGGGGGAGTGGGTGGGTGGGAAGGTTACTGCAAGCCCTCTGCTACTCAAGAGGTGGGCTCCCACAAAGTGCGGCACACGATCTTAAACACCTTCACACTTGCAGGAGCCCCTCAGTTCCCTGAACAAGGCAGAAAGCATCATGAAAGTGGCTAGAAGACTGTCCAGATGACATGCAGAGACAATGGTGTTGGAGCAGCCCCACAGACTCAAACGAAGCTGGAAAGGCTGTTTCTGATGCAAACAAAACCAGTGACTGTCAATGAGCCTCAGCACATCCTTCCCACCGATGTCGCTGGGCGTGGAAGCATCACCTGAGCTGTCAATAAAACCTCCTGACCCATGGACTACTCAAAGCAATCACACTGCTAGCAGGAGCAGAAAAACTAGGACATGTGTGGCGAGAAAGGGACAAGCAAGGGCTGTTCCTTGCAAGGGACAAGCAAGGAAGAAGCCAGCACTGCCCCTTGATCTGGCCAGGCAAAGATCACTGTGGGCTTCGAGCACTCCAGCTCCAACAGAGACACAGAAGTGAGGATGGAAAAGAACTAAAGACAGAGCAACGATGGAGGGCAGAGGGGAGAAGCAGGGCCAGTGCTCAGAGTTAAATGGGACAGAAGGGGCTACTGAAGAGCAAGAATCTAAGAGACAGAGACATCAAGGGAGCTGTAGGCTAAGGGGAGAGAAAGATTTGGAACAAAAGGCAGAGGAAATCAAGTTTGCTGGGTGACACTGGTGGGGTGTCACAATGACCTCTGAATCAGCTGCAGACTGGTGAAATTGGAGTAAACATCCACGTAACAGCAACTGGTGATGGTCCCCTGACCCACACAGCCNAGGCCCTTCCCCAGCTCTGTTGCCCTCCTCTGCCCTCGCTCCAGCCCCTTGATGTCTCCCTTGTCCTAAGGTGCCCAAACTGGACCCAGTCCTCAAGGGGCAGCCTCCCCAGTGTTGAGTCCAGGGGGGCAATCACCTCCCTACTCCTGCTGGCCATACAGTTTTTACTTCAGACCAGGACGCCACTGGCCTTCCTGGCCACGTGGGCACCCGCCTGGACTATTCTTGTGCAACTGGATCTAGGGGATCCTGCCAGTCCCTTCCAATCCCTCATGTTCTGCACTGCTGTGATGTGGATCCTTTCACCTAGTCAGCCACAAGCAACAGCAGCGACCTGCTGACCTGGCAGGTCAGACACATCACAGGAGCAGGACTCAGAAGATATTCACCTCTGTTGAGGCCTCAGTGATGACTGGCCTGTGGTGATCATTAACTGAGGTAAAATGAGATCAATATCTACCCTGAGTTCAATCTCAACATCTGGAGATGCAGTTCATCTCGATTCAGCCTGGGTCAGAAAGATCCCTCTGGGCTCTTTATTGACAGCTTTCTCCTTACAGCATCACTCATGTAACGTCTCTGAATGTCCTGAAACAGGCATCAAACACACTGTGACTCTCAGTCCTGCTCCCCCCAAGCCTGTGGATGAGGTGCCACCAGCCAGAAGAGCTGCACTGCCCAACAGCCTGTGAACCGGCGCCTCCTCCAACAACACGAGCTCCTGGTGACACCAACAGCATCCAGCGCCTCCATCGCAGTTCCTGCCATCTCCAAACATTTCCACTCTGAGACAGGGATCTTGTACTTCCAATCACCATCCCAAAGCAGCCTAGGAACTGCGTTTCCACTAATCCCCTTAGGCAGGAACCAAAGCTCAAGCACTTCTCACAGAACAGGTTGGCAGCAGAGTCTGTCTTTGCCCCTCCCAAACCCTCACAGAGTCCCAGCATCACAGCACATTGGGGGCTGGAAGGAACCTCAAAAGATCATCCAGTCCCACTCCCCTGCCACAGCAGGATCCCCCACATCCAGTCACACAGGAACATCTCCAGAAGGGTTTGAAATGTCTCCAGAGAAGGAGACTCCACAACCCCTCTGGGCAGCACCTTCCAGTGCCCTTCACTGGAAGAAGGTCCTTCTCACACTGATGTGGAACCTCCTCTGCTCCAGCTCACACCCGCTGCCCCTTGTCCTGTCACTGGGTGCCCCTGAGCAGAGCCTGGCTCCATCCTCCTCACACCCACCCTTCACACATTGATCAACATCCATGGGGTCACCCCTCAGGCTCCTTTTTTCCCAGCTCCAGAGCCCCAGCTCCCTCAGCCTTTCCTCAGCAGGGAGATGCTCCCCTCCCTTCAGCATCTCCATGGCTCTGCACTGGGCTCTCTGCAGCAGCTCTGCGTCCTTCTGGAACTGAGAGGTCCACAACTGGACACAGTCATTCAGATGTGGTCTCCCCAGGGCAGAGCAGAGGGGGAGGAGAACCTCTCAATCTGCTAACCACTGGCCTCCCTGGAAGTAAGTCCACCAAGGCCAAAGGCAGCCTGGTGGCCCTCCTGAGCAATGCCTCCTCTGGGCAATCCACTCCTGCGGTCTTGATGCAGAAGGAACCCGCAGCAACCAAAAAGTGAGTGTCCTGGTGGATCCGAGTGTGTGAAATCTAATTCCCCTGAGGGCTGAGAGCAGAGATTGGGCAAGAGAACTGGGACACAAACGGTTGGTTCACACAAAGACCTGGAACAGCCCTGGGCAGAGCCGGGGAAGCGTTATGAAATACCCCCTAAGAGGAATCCATCTTCAAATGGAGGGAGGAACTCCAGACGGGAGCTGTGGCAACACAAACAGGTACCTCAGCAAGGTTCTGCGAAGACATCTATCCATGGGTTTGGATGAAACCTTCTCCTTTTATGGTGGGACTACGGGATGTGGCAACCCAACGCCACGGTGTTAGGCAAGAACTTGCAGGAGATGACTTGGATAGAGCCTAATTAAAAGTCCAGGTGCTTTGAACTCGGAGATAGACAACACGGCTGATACGAGAGGTACCGGGCGACTGGTGCTCGGATGATCAAACACCTTCCTGTTCCGTTCTGATAGGCAGCTGAGGCTGCCTCCGCCTGCTGCACGCTGACTTCTGGCAGATCCCATCCAGGGGGTGCTAAGGTTGAGAGATGTAGTCATCACACAGTCATAGAATCATTAGGGATTGGAAGGGACCTCAATGGATCATCCAGTCCCATCCCCCTGCCACAGCAGGATCACCTAGATCCAGTCGCACAGGAACAGGGCCAGGAGGGTCTGAAACATCTCCAGAGAAGGAGACTCCACAATGCCCTTGGGCAGCCCCTTCCAGGGCTCCGTCACCCTCACTGGGAAGAAGGTCCTTCTGATGTTGGAGAGAAGCCCTCTGTGGTCATCCCATAGGGAAGGGCAGGGACCCAGCACCAGCAGCAAGATGGTTCTATAGCCTCACCTGGGTTTTTCCAGAGGAATCCCAGAACATCAGGGATTGGAAGGGACCTCGAAAGACCATCCTGCCCAATCCCCCTGCCAGAGCAGCATCACCCAGATCGAGTCACACAGGAACATGTCCAGGCGGGTTGGAAGCGTCTCCGGAGAAGGAGATGAAGGGCTATTTGTCAGCAGGCAGTTCACACATCCAGTCAGAAACCAGTTTGGGGGATCTAACAGAAGGATTATGGAAAATGATCGCTGTGAGCTACAAGTCTTTACCTGCTACCATTTAAGAGAAGCCTTGTTAAACCACTCTTCCCAACTCCTGCTCCACTGTCCAAGAAGGAGAAGAGAGGTGCGAGATGAGGGGCTGCTGGACCCAGAAGAGGGAGGAGCACAGCCGGCCCCACCAGGGTAAGTGTCCCTCACGCCAGCAGGTCACAGCGATGCTGGAGCTGTTGCTTTGGCTATCACCCTCTCAATCTCACAAAGAAAGATGACTTGGGTACCTGGCCCGCAGATGAAAGGTTCAGTTTATGCTTCTGGCCCTTAAGACTACCTGTAATATGAGTCAGCAGCCTAAGGACTTGCGAGTCCCAACCTGTTGGATGCTGGAGCCTGCAACCTATGCCTTGACTCATCCCCGGAGCAGAGCTCTTGCAGGCAAGATAATCAAGACCTTGGTTTTTACAGACAATACATTGTAGGACAGGAAGCCTCAGGAGGCTTCAGCTCGCTCAGAGGCATCTAGGAGACCCTGCCTTGGCTTGTTAGCGAGCTCGCACGCGTGACACTGCTAGAAAAGGAAGCCACACCAACAGCGTTCACAGGAGGACAGTAGGGACTGCAAGGGACCTCAAGAGATCACCCAGTCCATACCCCCAGCACAGCAGGATCAACTAGATCCAGTCAAGAGGGATGGGAAGGGACCTCCAAAGATCATCCAGT
>VXBP01002304.1:111053-171929 GCA_013400115.1 Rhinopomastus cyanomelas | reverse complement strand
AAAGTCCTCAGAGATGCATTATGATTGTCCATTATAATCCATAGTTTCAAAATGTGTTAAGGGCTGTCATTCAGGAATTATAAATGCCAAGTTTAAATTAATTAGGTGCAAAGCAAAGAAAATTATGGCTTTGGAAAAGAGAGCATGATAAGTGACCTTTCTAAGTGGAAACAAAATTGTTTAATTGAATGTTTCAGTGAAGAGTGGTGGGGTTTTTTCCACATTAAAACACTGAAGTTATAGATCAGATTCAAGACACTGTGTGCATGGAATGTAATTTATTGATATTTTCAAAATCTAACTTTGTTTCTGCATTTCCAAAAAAACTAGACAAAAGTGAGGCATATGTGACCTATTGGTTTTGTAGGAGCCATTCTTGGCTTTCAATTGTATGTAACTTGTGCATTTTGCACAAATGAATGTAATGTATCTGTGATTCAGAAGGTTAAGAAATATTTACAAGAGAAAGAGTACCCTGTTGATTATAAAAAGAGGTTGAAAATGGTTTAGATAAATATAGTTATTGATCAGTATGAGGGGGTTTTCCTTGATTTTTCTTTTGACAATCCTTTATGTCAGATAGACAGTTGTTTGTCCTTTGCTGTTGCATAAAAGGGACAGAGACAAACCTGTTCCAGTTGTTGTGCCTGTCCCAGCCTTTGTATGCTAACGGTAGTTACAACAATTATTTCTCTTCTACTTCTCTATACATTTTGATTCACAAATTTGTGGCACACCTGCATCATACTACTGTGCATTGCATTGTGCCTTCATCACACAATGTGGTTTTTAATACATCCTGAAAATGTCTCTAGGTCAGGGATGGACTAGCTTAAGTTTTACTGGCTTCCTTGAATGCTTCTCTGTCCTTACTGGCAAGAGGCTCAAGCCTGAGGTAGTCATATGTACACACACTTGGGAAGACTTCCTGTAACGCTGGATTCACCACCAGCTGTGTTGGGAAACTTATGACACAGTGCAAAGAAAAGCCTTTTGGTCTACATACTGCCTTGAGTTTTTGACATGATTCACTATTAACAGTGATTAGAAACTACAGGTTTTTAATTGTCATTCAAAAATCTCATTCCCTTTCAGACACTGAAGATCTTTATCAGTGTCCCCTGAATCAGAGCTTAAGCTGCATCAATACTTCAATGTTTCAGGATGAAGTTACAAAGCAGAATGGCCATGGTTAGAACATCATGCTATTGCTTTAACCTTATCCCAGTTATTGTCTGTATTTAAGCAATTGCTGATTTGCTTCTCCAATCTGTAGGTGTCTCAATATTGTTTTAGTATGATATTAGCCAGCTGGTGCACACAATAATCCATTTTTGTTCCTTCTACAGTGAGAACAGCTTACTTAACTCTTAGTTCTACTTTTTTCACTATGAGCATTTTTCTTTCATCAGCAAGTTTAAGATTTTCAAAGTTGAATTGTCTGCTCAGGTGTATTATAAGATTATAAATAAAGGACTAAATACTCAAAGAAATACCATGCATGATATAACTTCTCCTAACAAGATTATAGTTCCTTCATCCACCTGCATAAACTGCTGTATCTGATATGCTGATAATGTGTATGGTTTTGAAGCTTATCTGGAACGTATTTGTCTGAACAGGGGAGAAACTGGTTTCTGAAATAACATTTTATATTGTACTGTGTTTCATTTGTGCAAAATATGATTCTGTAGATCAATGGCTCAAGGTGCAGGCAAATCTCTGTTGAAGTACACTCAACTTCAGAGGCTCCCAGAAATGAAATCCAGCTTTTTTCACTCACTCTGTATGGTAAAAGCTGATTGAGAGACAGCATGTAAATAGTACTTGAAGACATAACTTAAAACTAATAATTATTACCTAATTGTTGCTGAGTGAATAAAGTATGTGATTGGATATACATCTGGTATTGACAGATTGAATTACAATTAGAGCTCTTTAGGGGAAAGATTATTTCTTGATGACAATTTCCTCACAAAAAAGGACTCTGTTCTGCATGCAGATGACCTTTTGCAGCCACTCTGGGAGATATATTTGCTGACAAAATTACAATCTTGTTGCTGTTAAAAACTCTCTCTCATTAAAAAAATAAGTGCACAGAAAACAATGTGCAAGGCACGTTTAGTGTTCTGTCTGTGGCAACAGTTCTAACCAGACCTTTTCCTTCTGCTCATCTCCTGTCACATGATGCATGGGGGAATTCCAGCATCAGAAGGAATTCTTTGGAATTCTGGAGGCAAGAGGTTTCTGTGAGTCATTAATGCAATTAATGTGTTTTGCTATGTGATTGTTGCTGGGTCTGTTGTTGCTTAAACCCGGGATCTTGGGAGTAGGTAATGGGCTCAATGGATAGTGTCAAGTGGTGCAAGTGGCATTCCCATTTGATTGCACTTCTAAAGTGAGGAGGAGAAAGCGTAAGTATGATACAAATATCTCTCAGATATGTAAGTAATATATAGCAGTATAGAGATACCTCCATTGGATTAAAATGAACTTGTTTTGGTAATGAAAATGGCATCCTTTATCTAGCACCTGGATGTGTTTCTTATTCCAGATAGGAGTCCTGCTTGTTTAGAATTTTGTCAGTTATCTCTGAGCTGCAGCGTCAAAACATTTTCTGGAGTGACTTTACAGCAACGCAGCAGCTCAGTGTTGTACCAGTCATAAAAATCTGTCTTGCAGAAATCACAAACTAACAAAAAAACCATGAAAGCATACATTATTATACCACTAACATTTACTTTCCTAACTACACTGTTTGATCTTCATTCACAAGAAGTTTAAAATTTTGAAATTTCTAAGCTAAACTGAAAAGGAAGATGAATTGTGACATTTTACATTAGCCAAAGCATACAGGACTCTGAGGTGACACCAGATGTTACGTGAGGACGTGCTCACCCTACTTTGAATATGGAGCCAAAAATTGTGTCCACTCAAGGAGTCTCCATTTAATTAAATTTAAAAAGTCAGGAAAATTACTTATTTGAGTAGATTGTATAAAGGTTAATATCACTGTATAGTTGTCACAGTGAGAAAATTACTACGGTGAATCTTGAATATTGCTTAGGAAATAGAAGCTATCTCTCTCTTTTAGCTATTTTTTTTAATATTTTTTTCCTCTTTATTACTACACATTTAGATTGGTAGCAAAGCAAATACATTTGAATTGACTATGCTGATACAACAATAAATGGTAAAGCAATTTTGACTTAAGTAAATTGTATCCTCTAGAGGACCAATTTCCTAAAATTTTAGCTAAGGTAATTAGAGCTTTTAAACATGAATTAAAAGAGACACAATAATTCTAAATAGAGTACTAATTGTGCTCTGTATAGTTTAATCTATTCTAAAAAATAGTAGTCTTTAAAAATAACCTCAATGCAAATAAGTGGTAGGGACTGTTTAGAGCCCGGTTAGCACCCGGTTTAGCACCCAATTAGCCCACAAAATCATAATCTGCTTAACTGTGCTGAAGGAAATGTCCTCCCACCCCCTGGAGGGGAAGAGGTGAAGTCAACACACATCCAGAAAATGGAATTCGAACTATTCAACTTTATTACACTTTATTAAAGATTTTATTAAGTAGGAAAGGAAAAAACAACCCAAAAGTAAAAAGGAAAGGAAAAGGGGGGAAAAAGTATGTTTTTCCTCAATTCAAGTCCACCCCTCCCCCCCGCCCAGACCTGATGACCCCTGATTCCTAAGAGATGCTCAAAGCTGGGGATGAGGGGGGAGTAAAAAGGAAAGGCTGGGAAATCTTCTAAGCAAAAATTAACTATTCCATTTAAGTAGTTTCCTAGGCAGCAGTCTGAAAACTTTGTGGGAGAGGATTAGAGATTAGAGGAAGACAAAAAGGAAGATAAAAAAAGAAGGGGGGAAAAAGGGGGGGGTCGACAAAGCAGACGAGAGACAGAGAGCCACAGAAGAACAGACAGGCTGCAGTGTGCTACTGGCCAAAACAAAACCGAAACCAGACTCCCAAGACACACAAACAGGGAAGGATTACCAAAACAAGGGGAAAAGGAATACCCTGTCCCCAATTAAGGACCCCCAAAATCTGTCTGGCCCACTCCACCTGCTCAGCCTGTCCCCTGCAGCCACCTCTCCTCTGCACTTCTGCACCCCACAGAGCTCTGCCTCTCCTCACAGCTTGCAGGAGGGAAATGCAAACCTCCCCGCAGCTGAGACAACTTAACTCCTTGTATGCTAGAATAGAGTTTGATGCAGGAATACCATAAGCAAACACAATTTCACCAAATCCAGCTCATCGTAATTCTTTAAAAAAAAGCCTTACTCTAATCTTCATAAAGTAGTCACAATTACACAGAATTACAGAATGTTAGGGATTGGAAGGGACCAATCCCCCTGCCACAGCAGAATCACACAGATCAAGTCACACAGGAACATGTCCAGGCAGGTTTTAAATCTCTCCAGAGAAGGGGACTCCACAAATCTATTTGGGCAGCCTGTTCCTTGTGCTCCGTCACCTTCACTGTGAAGAAGTTCCTTCTCATATTAATGTGGAACCTCCTGTGTTCCAGCTTACACACACTGCCCCAGGTCCTATCATTCTATCTGTCACTGAGCAGAACCTGGCTCCCTCCTCCTGACACCCACCCTTTCCATATTTATAAGCGTTAATGAGGTCACTCCTCAGTCTCCTTCTTCCTAAGCTAGAGACCCAGCTTCCTCAGCCTTTCCTGATCAGGGAGATGTTCCACTTCTTATTCAAGCACAAAAGACCAGTTTTATAGCCTAATCCTTCTAAGACTTCTAGATGTTTATCTGACTGCACAAAACCTTGTGAACTGCTGCTCTTCCAGCAAGCTTTCCTGTAGAAGTTTTCTAGACTTTTTGCTGCTCATAGCATTAAAATTCTCAGTGTTCCTCTGAGATAAGAAAACATCATGTATTGCGTTTGTTGCAAAACTCACATGTTCTGCTTTTTCTGTGAATTTATTTTAGGAAAAAAAGATTGATGAACTTAAATATGTTGGTTGGGTGCAGAAATTGCTTGTGACATAAACAAACCCAAGGAGGAAATGGCCTGGGTAAAAATGTCATTTAAATGAAGGACATATCTGAAATACTGTATCAGAACTGATATGCTGAAGATTATTTTTTCAGGTTTCTTATCAAAACAAGACCTGTTTTCTCACGTTGGAAAGCATGTCCATTTGAAAGCAAAGAAATGTTTTGTTAGGAAAGTGCTTTCGTTTCCACCTAATGGGAATTTCTGCAATTCAGCTATGACATCCTCTGTACAAACTAATGTTCCCCAGAGTATATTCTGGGACTGGAGTATCAGAGCAGATCACTGAATATGGAATATGAATAAAGAACAGACACATTTGTTTCTTCACACTTCATGAATTTCCAAAATTCATGAACTTCCTCCCCTTCTTCTGTGTTAAATTTCAGTTAAGGAGTTCCTGAATCAGTTGGAAGTCAGCAAAACATTAGTGTTAATGAGTTCATTTCCACACAAATTGGCTCATTGTGATGCTGACTTACAGTGTTTTGTGACTGTCAGGAACTCAGTCCTCCTGCAAGGAGTATTCATTTACTTGCCTCACTCAAAACAGTGTGGGCAGAAGGAGGGAAATAAAACCAATAATGAACTGTCATACAAATGTACCTTTTCACTGATGCAGCAATTCCTTTGCTTTCTCCATATTTAGCTTTAGAATACAACCTTTATTTGTCAGAACACGCTAATTCTAACGGAAGCCTGGTGAAAACTAATGTCTGGAATCTGACTTTGCAAATTAAATAAAGGATTTCCATTTTGCAGCAAAATACCTGACCTTTATTATTATGGTTTCACAGAAGTACATGCAAATGGAAATACACAAATAAATGCAAAAAAATATACCAATGGAAAAATATTTTTGCAGCACCCAAGCAACCTTCCAACAAATCTTTCATTATCTGACATAGATTTGTTGTTTTACATTTGTTAGCTCTCAGATTAACAGCACTGCTGATCATTCAGGCTTTCTCAGAACAAATACAGTGTGTCAAGCTGTTGGTAATCTCCTCCGAGTTAGACACGATGATTTTCCTTCAGACCTCTGATTTGGTCCTTCATCCATTTGTAACTCACTATGATTGTGCCCTGGGGGTTTATTGATTGTATTACAATTCTACTCCTGCAAGATTCATTTGTCTTGTGGAGCCCAACAGGATGAAGTAGAAGTGGTTTATTCCATCGTCCCAATCAGATCCTTAATGCAGATGCATGGTAGTTAACCTCTTTCCTTATGCCCTTTCTTTATGTGAGTTCTGGAATAGAGGGAATTCACTCTGTGACCTGAGATTTCACTTGTCTCTTTATATTCATTACCTTTACTCTAGGTCAGGCCTGTGGGTATTAGTTCTTTTTTACCAGGGACAAAACTGTCTTACAGCTTCTTCTGCCTAATAAGATTTGCATTAATTACCACCAGCTATGACCATGGCAGTGCAACTGTGCGTTAATAACTTTGAAAAATCTGTGTCCATAATATACATTACAAGCTAATATAATACTCCTTGACACTTCTGTCCTTCCAAAGTCTTCTGTCTGTCACAATTTAATAAACCCGTATTCTCCAGTATGTGGTATTCTCAGAGTGAAGATGTGTGACCTCTGTTACACAGATGTCAAACTGAATAGAAATCAATCATCTTCTTTTTTTCCTTAAATCACTGACAAATATTTATCTGTCAGTCTTAAGGTCTGAATATTTGTCAAGTGCATGTGAATATACAAGGTGCAATGCTGTACTCATAGTGTACTGACACATTTGTTGTTGGTGAGCAGTAACACTCCTGTTCCTACAATACTATGGGACTCACCCAAACTGTGCATTTCCAGCTCGCTATTGATTACTCTGGTCACTGAATAAAGTACATGAAAAAACCTAAATGTCTTTCAATTTTATCCTCTCAATTTCATATAATGAATTCAAATTTCCAAGACAACGTGATCCAAATTTAAATTTGAAATATCAATGCCTGCTTACGAATATTTGTGTTAAGTACTACTGAATAGAGTTTAGAAAATCTGTTTTAAAATATTGTCTGATATTCTGACATTACCCAGTTTAGATTATAAATACCAGTAGAACATATGTCAGCAAATAGTTAATTTACTGCATGTCTCCACATTTTATTAATTCAGAAATCCATCATTTATTCTACTTTATTGAACCACTGAGGATTTCATTTTAGTAGTACACTCTGTCTTGTATCTGATTTATAATCACCTCCTTTACAATTATACAAACTGCTAAGGTATTTTGTCTAAGGACAGGGTTTTGTTCTTGTGGATTAATCTGAATAAAGAATTTTTTTTGTCCTTTCAGGTTTTTCACATTACAGGCTATAATTCTCCAATCCTTTAGAATTTTCCACTAATTTTGTAAATCTGGACAGCATCAGCATTCTTGAAGACATTTAGTGTTTCCCGTGTTTTCCATGTTCTTTACTGCAAGAACTCAGATGTGTTGACCTTTCTGCCAACAAGTGGTATTTCCATTTCAGTGAGCTGCACTGCAGACTACAACACATTTCTTTTTGGAAGTAGAGTATGAACTCTAACAACTAATTTGGGCCTTCTGTAGAATATAGAACCATGAAGTTAAGTGAAATATTGTTGGTTGGTTTTTTTAACCGTAAGGGTCAAAGAATTTTCCTATTTCAATACCTACACTCAGCTGGACACTGAGTTCCCATCTTTATTAAATCTGGTTAGCACTCTACAATACTATCTGCCCAGGAGGTATCTTTGTTTCCCCAGATAAATTAGTTAAATATGCTCTGTGTATACAAAATGTATTATATCCTGGATGGACTGTAACAAAAGAGGTCAGGTAAACATTTCTATATGCACATACAAAAACTGTTGTGTTCCATGTATAATGCAGTGAACGGTATTGCGGTTCTGCATTTACTAGATGAAGAATTAAAAGTAAATATTACTTGTAATACCTAAATTACCAATTATTGCATTATCAATTCTTCCTCATTGCTCTTCAGAAAGCCACATGAGGCAACTGGAGTGGGTCCAGAGGAGAGTTATGAGGCTAATGAAGGGACTGAAGTCTGATGAGGAGAGGCTGAGAGAGCTGAGATTGTTTATCCTGGAGAAGAGGAGACTCAGGGGGGACCTTCTCCCTCTCTACAACTCCACAAAGGGAGGTTGTAGTCAGGTGGGAATTGGACTCTTCTCCCAGGCAACCAGCATCAGGATGTGAGGTCCTGAAGATGCACCAGGGGAGGGTTAGGTTGGATGTTAGGAAGCCCTTCCTCACAGGAAGGGTGATCAGGAAGGGAACAGACTACCCAAGGAGTCCCCATCCCTGAAGGTGATGAAGGACAGACTGGCTGTGGCCCTTAGTGCCATGGTCTAGCTGATGTGGTGATGTTAGGTCATAGGCTAGACTTTTCCAGCCTCAATAACTCAGTGATTCTGTGACCTCTGCAGTGCCATAACACAAACTGAACTGAAAGAATTGCAAGCCTTGATGAGAAAGTTCTGTGACAATAAAGCTACTTGTCTCACATGACAAAGCAACAGGGAGAAAGTAGGAATAAGGATCTAGTAAATGTAAAACAGGAAAGCAGTGAAACAGTGGCAGACCAACTAATTATAGAAGACAACTGATGACATTTTAGAAATAATTAGAAAAAAAAAACTGTGAGAAGGGCAGAATAAAATTGAAAAAGAGGAAACAAAAAGGGCAAATATGTTAAATTAAAAGAGAACTCAAGGAGGAGGAAATAATTACTGAAAAACTGCTTTGAAAACTTGCAAAGGCCTTTTTTCTCCCAAATATTTTGGAAAAAGAGATAAAAAATATTAATAACAATATTAGCTTGTATAGACTTTAAAGTGGAAAGAAATAAAAACAAATAACCCCTCAGATAATGCCATACATAACGCTTTTCCAGGAAAAGCAAGTCCTAAAAAGAAACAAAGAAGGAGAAGAATCTTTTATTAATTTCATAGCTACATAGGTGTGTGAAACTAGTATGAGTCATTGTCCTGGTTTAACCCCAGATGGCAACTACGCACCACACAGTTGCTCACCCACTCATCCTTTCCCTTGGTGGGAGGAATAAAAAAAAAAAGTAAGAATAAAGACTCATGGTTAATATGAGGAGAGTTTACCTCAAAACAAAAACTAAACAAAGAGGGTTCAAAAACCGCTGACTGAAAACTAACTTGATGTGGGGAAAAAAACAAGATATTTAATTCAACCCACATAAAACCCCAGACAAAAATTTCACCCCATACAAAGACAAGTCACGTGTTCTTAAATAACTGGGCCAAACAGAAATCTCCTCTCAAAAGGAAGAGACTTCCATCAGTTCTTGCTCCTTGTGGAAACGTGGAGTCCATTCAGTCCATGCACTCCTTCACTCCACACCAGTCTTTCATTTTCAGCATACCAGTTTCTATGGCCAAGAGTAAAGGAAGAACTCTCTTCATTTTTGCCACAAATGGAATTCACTCAAAACCTTCCTTGCACTCATCCCGGAGGCACCATTCTCTCTTTCTATTCACTACATTCCCAGAGCAAGGTGGCTGCTGCATTCAGCACTCAGCAACATGTGCTTTCTCTGAACAGCAGATGAGAACTGAGTGAAGAACAAGGAGGAGCCATGAACCTGAAACTGAAAGCTCCAAACCCTTTCTTTGTTTGCAGAGCTGCAGAAGTTCAGCTTGTAATTTTTGGAAATTATCCTTAGCATAGGCAAATTTTGGAATGTAACCTTAATAATAATTTTGGAAATTAACCTTATTATAGCCAAACACAGGACAACCATGAGCTCTTGAAAGCCCTTAAGGCAGCTACCAGTGCAAATCAAGTGAGTGTATGCAACGTGTATGGAGGGGATAAATCAGAAATTGTCAGAATGCCCACACCTTATCACACAACTGTTTTCATGCAAAAGTCCCCTTTTCCCCCATACACAACCAGAAGCATTAAACACAGATTTTGCATCTCAATTGGCTCCTTTCCTCAAAGCTACTTTCTCTGAAATTATAGTCTGTAGCCCATTCTAAGACCTATATGTGTTCTCTAAGAAATGCACAAAACCATTCCATTTCTATTCATGTAAATTAGGGGGTGTTGATCACAGTGCTCTGAGAGTGGAAGGCAGTGAACAATCTCCATTGCCAGGCTTACTGCAGTTCTGCTGGTTTTTTGGTTTTCTTTTTTTTAAATCGGTGCAAAGAAGTTAAAGGCTTCAGGGAGTTTCCAGGCTTCTAGGAGGCAGATTTTCATTGATCCTTCCAACAGTGAGCAAACATCAGATTTGTAACAATGATCTGAGAGACTCCAAAATACAGCTGTGCCTTACTCAAGAGTTAGGGTGTGATGCTGATCTTTGCACTCCTCTCACAGTAGCTATGATTTTATGTCAAAAGCTAAATGCAGTGGCTGACACATCAGAGGGCTGTGCTGCCATCCAGCATGACCTGGACAGGTGGGAGAGTTGGGCAAAGAGGAACCTAATGAGGTTCAACAGGAGCAACTTTAGGGTCCTGCACTGGGGGAGGAACAACCTCATACATCAGTATAGGTTAGGGGTAGACTGTTGGAAAGTAGCCTCAAGAGGAAGATCTTGGAATCCTGATAGACAGTGAGATAGCCATAAGCCCACAGCATGTTCATATTGCCAAGAAGGCCAGTGGTAGAATCATAGAATCATAGTGCACTAAGAAGTGTGGGGCCAGTATTTCTAGAGAGGTCATCTTCTCCTTTTACTTTTTTACTTGGTGAGATCACATCTGGAGTACTGTATCCAGTTCTGGACTCCCCAGTTCCAGAGAGCCCAGCTCTCCAGCCTGTCCAAATCTCGCTGAATGGCAGCAGAGTCTGCAGGGTTGTTGGCAACACCACCCAGCTTTGTGTCATCAGGAAACTTGCTGGCACTGCATGCCAATCCCTCATCTAAGTCATCAATGAATAGATTGAACAGGACCGGTCCCAGGACTGACCCCTGGGGCAGTCCACTAGATACAGGCCTCCAACTAATCTGGAACACAGGAAGTTTCATTCAGAAATAAGGACAAACTTCATTCCAGCGTGAGTCCCAAAGTCCTGGTACAGGCTGCCCAGAATGGTTGTTGAGTTTCCCACTCTGGAGATGTTCAAACCCCATCTGGATGCAGCACTGTACACTGTGCTCTGGGGAGCTCTGCTTTGGTTGTGGGGGATTAGAGAGGATAATCTCTTTAGATGCCTTCTAACTGTTGATTCCATGATAAGTATGAGTTGGAAGGTGCTGCATATCCCAGAGGATATCACAGAATCATGGAATCCTTAAGTTTGGAAAAGGCCTTTAAATCATCAAATCCAACCATATGAATTACATGGAAAGGCAGTCCTTCCTCATCACCAAAGTGACTACGCAGAATCCTGACCAAGGCACCTGATTGCATTAATATTGACACATGCATGTCTTCAAAATGTCTAAAGAATGGATTCTATAAACAACTATTTCCCATGAATGACCAGATCTTTTATTCAAAAAGACAACTTTCTTTGCTTTGTAAGAACAACTTTACATATATGCTTTGAGGACCATCATAATGAACTTGATAACTTTGAATACCATCCGGGTATTATGGAAAGTCTTAGCAATTTCTCTAGAGTGGTAGACCTGCAGCTTTCAAATCCACATATATTTCAGAGATGAAGCTCCGTATCTAATATTTTGCTCATGTTCAAAATGAAATAGTAGTGTAACCTACTGCTAAAGTATTGTAAAACCATAGCAAGGGAAGCCACTATAAACAGAAAATTTTACATTCACAGTGAGAAGAGACAGTTACAGAATCACAGAACCACAGAACAGGGATTGGAAGGGACCGCAAAACATCACCTACTCCAATCCCCCTGCCACAGCAGGATTACCTAGACCCAAGTCGCACAGGAACATATCCAGGTGGGTTTTAAATGTCTCCAGAGAAGAAGACTCCACAGCCCTCCTGGGCAGCCTGTTACAGTGCTCGGTCACCCTCATTAGGAAGAAGGTCCTTCTCATATTTATTTGCAACCTCCTCTATGTTCCAGTTGACACCCATTGCCCCTTGTCCTATCATTAGATGACATAGAGAAGAGCCTGGATCCATCCTCCTGACACCCACCCTTCACATATTTATAGACATTAATGAGCTTTTCTCCAAGCTAAAGAGACCCAGGTTCCCTCAGCCTTTCCTTACCAGGGAGATGCTCTACTCCCTTCATCATCCCTTTGTGGCTCTGTGCTGGACTCTCTCCAGCAGTTCTGTGTCTTTCTGGAACTGAGTGGCTTATAACTGGACACAATATTCAAGACATGATCTCACTAGGCCAGAGATCTGCTAAACATCCCCATTCTCATCCACTCCAGAATGCAATTGGCCTTCTTGGTCACTAGGGCACATTGTTGTCTCATGGTTATCCTGCTGTCCACCAGGACCTACAGGTCCCTTTTTCTCACACTGCTCTCCACTGTATAGGTCAGTCTCTAACCTATACCGGTACCTGGAGTTGCTCTTGCCCAGATGCAAGACTCTACGCTTGTCCTTGTTATATTTGTTTCAATTTCTCCCCACCCAGCTCTCCAGCCTGTCCAGGTCCCACTGAAAGGCAGCACAGTCTGCTGGGATGTTGGCCACTTCTCTTGTAATAGACTAGTCCAAAACTTTAAGCAGGTATGATGTTATGGTAATGCTTCTCATCAGTGATTTCCATTTTACAGAAAAAAACCCCAAAAACCAATGGATCAGTATTTAATCATTGAATCATCAAGATTGGAAAAGACCCTCAAGATTGTCAAGTCTAACTGTCCACCCTACAACCTCCAACCACTAACCCATCTTCTGAAACAGCCTGTATGCCCATTTGTTGATCCAATCCAGGGACAGTGCCTCTACTTCCTCCCTGGGCAGCCTGTTCCAAGGCCTCCCAACTCTTTCTGGGAAGTTTTTCCTAAGACCCATCTGAACCTCTCCTCATGCAACTTGATCCCATTTCTTCTTGTCCTTGGGCTAAATGTTTTTCATCCACCTCAGTTTATCTTATGTTGGCTCATTGCTCTGTTTTCTGAGCTTCTGTGTGAGCTTTCCAGTGATTTGACAAAACTTGCAGCAATTTGTGCTATCATTGTAAATGCATGAACTATCAAAAAGCCACAAAATCAAAAAGTCATAGTGTCACAATCTGCAGAATCTACACAAAGATCTGTGTAGAAAAATTGCTGAGATTCATTTTTTAATTCAAGCTATCTGACTGTAAAATTTAAGAATACCTAGTATTTTCTTACTGAGTAAGTTTTACCTATTTTAGATCTGAGTTTCTATTAGAATGCCTTACATCATTGAAAGCGCAATGAGGCCTGAACTCTGACTGCAGCTCCTGGCGCCATAGTTCCTCCAGCTGTAAACATCTCATTCGTGATACTGCTTTCACTTTGTTTAAAGAATTTCTGCAGTGTCCATGAAAATTCACTTCATTCTAATATTTCTTGCTGCCTAAATGTAGAAAATATCTTTTCTTTCCTCCCATTGATAACACTTCGTGGTACCTGTAACCACTGCTGTTGTCTACAACTGATGGACGTAGTTCAAATAAAATGCTGCTGTAGCTGTTCTTTCTGTTTAAGCCTAATATTACCAAAACTCCAGAAATGTCTTCAGCTATAAAGCAAATTCAGTTGTCTAAATTTAAGCTGGTTATTTCAAATCTGGCTACCTCCAGAGAAGTGCTGACATCTAGATGACATGGATAACATAAGAAAACCAAATGGCCATGTTATACAACATCTAACTCTTGAAAGATTAAATTAGATGAAATTTATTAAATGGCAGACATTATTGAAATCTGTAAGCTGGTTGTTTTTCTGTGGGATTTTTTATATGTTTCATTAATACAAATGAGCATTGACTTCTATATTTTTAACTTGAGAGATGTTATATTTACTAGACACCAATTATTTTTAAGCAGTATTTTAAGAAGGGATACACAGAATTGAAAACAAGAGTCGTGTATACAGCAGTGATTTTCATTGGTATGAAGTCAAATTGCTATAGAATTCTCACTGCCACCTCAATAATAAAAGTTTGCATTCTCAGCTAAAATGAAGGGAATACTAATGATGTCAATGGTAAGCAGAAATGCATCTGGTAAAGATGTATCAAATATGCATTTAGGAAGAGGATGTATAATTTATTTAATAATGTTTTCTAAGACACATGTGGCCTTTGAAGAAATGTTGACTGTTTCATAATCTCCAACAACAACTAACTAAAATCTGTTACTTGGTTACACAGATATTAATTTTGACTGACAAAAAAAAAATCTTTATATTTAGTTTTATTTCCGTTTCTCTGAAGTTTACATAGAAAATCATCAATAACAAATCAAGTTAGGTTTAAAAATGTACTTTCTCTAAACCTACAAACTGAATCCATCTGAAATTTTATGGGTGCCCCCTTTCCAATGTTTTCATTATCTCTGACTGCAAAGAAATTTTGCATTACATCTACACAAGGAAATGTCATGGTTTAGCACCTGGTTAGCCCATGTAATTATATTCTGACCAACTGTGCAGACAGAAATGTCTTCCCACCCCCCTGAAGGGGTGGAAATGGGGTAAAGTCAACACATGTCCAGAAACTGAAATTAGAAATACTAAAATTTATTAGACTTTACTAAGTAGGAAAAAAACCCCCCAAAAAACCAAAAACAAAACAACAAAAAAAAAAAAGGGAAAATGAAAAGGGGGAAAGGNAAAAAAAAAAAAGGAAAAAGAAAAAGGGGAAAAGGAAAAAAAAAAAAAAAGTGTTCTTCCACAATTCAAGTCCACCTCTCCCTGCACCCAGACCTGATGACCCCTGATTCCTAAGAGATGCTAAAAGCCATGGACGAGGTGGGAGTAAAAAGGAAAGACTGGGAATCTCCTAGGCAAAACTCGAGCAGTTTCCTAGGCTACAGTCCGAAATTGCAGGACATGATAGAGACAGGAGGAAGATGAAAAGGAGAGCTAAAAAGGGAAGGGGCTGCTTAGCCTGGAGAAAAGGAGATTGAGGGGATACCTTATTGCTCCCTACAACTACTTGAAAGGAGGTTGTAGAGAGATGGAGATTGGTCTTTTCACCCTAGTGGCCAGTGACAAGATGAGGGAGGTTCAGGTTGGATGTCAGGAGGAATTTCTTTCCTGAAAGTTTTGTCAGGCATTGGAACAGCCTGCCCAGAGAGGGGCTTGAGTCCCCATCCTTGGAGGTCTTTAAAAGAAGAGTAGATGTTTTGTTGGGGGACATGTTTTAATGATGTTGACATTATATGTGTTAAACAAACAGCCAGCAGTTGCTTACTCACACAGGTATTTCTCTGTGAGATATTTTTTCATCACTTGAGATAGGAAAAGCTCAAAATCAGTCTATTGTTGAAGAAAGCAGATTAAATTCTGTGAGAGACTCTGGACATAACGAGATTTGGTAAGTGTAGCAGTAAACCCTACAAAAGGCATAAATTCTTTCTCTGTTACCAGGGGAAAACTCAGCAGCTGCTGTCAAACAATTCAAACGATTTGAATCTGGTTTTGCTGGAACTTTCAGAAGAAGAGAAGCCTTCAGCCCGTATTCTGAATGCATATTCCTACCTGTCATGTCACAGTGTAATATTGTGGGTCCTTATCTGGATCCCCATGTGTCCCATATGGGATGCCATCAATGTCATGAGTCAGAGACTCCAATCATATTTCAGCCAAGACCTTTTATCTAAAGTGTTAGCCACAAAGAGAGGGTTTAACAAAAGCACTGATGAATCTGCAGGCAATGAAACAACTGACTCAAGTTGTGGAAGAAAGGAATCAACATGGAGAGAAGTAAAGAAGTGAAGAAGAAGGCAGAAGTCACTAAGGGGGTAGAAGAGGGAGGAGTAGAAGGGCAGACACTTTTCAACTTTTTAAACAAAAACTTTAAACATTTCTGAAGAAAACACACAAATTAAACTTACAGATTCTGCTCAGATATTCAAGTAGAACACTACACCATCAATGACAGTTAGGCTGGGGTATATGAACTCATTGAGTAAATAAGAAGATCCAATCAAAATCTACTCTTTTCATTTCATAGGTTAGTTTTCCTTTACATGATTTGAAAAGACACAAAGTCATTTCTGTGTGCTTATACTGTATTTACTGAACCGAATTAGTTGGACCAGGGGACCCAATCCCACATTTATAAACAAAATTCAAATTATCTTCTTCGCCCTCAAGAATTCTTAAGTGCACTTTCGGTCTATTGGGTCGTATACTTTTCCCTTTCTACTAGTTGCTTTGCACCTGTCAATGACTATCTGCACCTCATATTGCCTTCCAACATCTGAATCTCCAAAGTGAGACAACATCTGCTGTGCCTTGTCATACCTGTCAGGTGTGACATCCAGTAGGTGTTAGCTCAGGTAGTCTCTTAGTACATTCTCTGTGCAGTTGCTACCAGGATTGCTAACCATAAGTCCTCACAATCTGTGAGCAACATGGTCTAGTTGAAGATGTCCCTGCTCACTGCAGGGTGTCTTCGGACTAGATGGCCTTTGTAGGTTCGTTCCAACTCAGGTGATTCTATGATAGTGGAGTTTTAATAAAACACATGATTTTTGTAGACATTGTTCGTAGTAGCCATTCTGTGAAATCCATCCATCTATGGTGGGTATTCTGGGATGTCTTATGACATTCATCTTACAGTTGTGATGGGTTTTTTAAAAAGCATAACTTAAATGCTGTATTTTATTTTCCACCTAACCATCCCTGCCTCTATCCCTCTTAAAAAATAATGAAAAAAATATGAAGTCTTTTCAGAAATTCTCTCCTCTCAGGGGAAGAAATTCTCTCAGAAACTTGACCTCAGTAGCCACTCTACTTTTATGAAGCATACATAAATGTTAACTTCAAGGTAGGCTGCTCAGTTAAAAAACATATCTTCCCTCAGCTGTCACTCTGCTATTAATGTCTTTTTTATCTATTCACCTCTTTGGCCTCGTATCACAAGACACATGTATTTCTGACAAATTAACAGAATTTTTTATATCTTGCTGTCAAGCCAAAATAGCAATTCTATTTTAAAGACTAGATGGAAGGCCATATGATTTCTCTCTGCTCCAACAAACCCAAATTCTAGTTAGACAGGGTGAGGAAAAGGGTTTGTCTTTTACTAATCAACTTACCTACATAGTGTTTTTGAAGGCAACCAAGTTCTAGTATGAGAATAAAGGGTGGCCTTTTGTAATGAATTTAAATTTTGAAACAGGCAGAAAATTTGACATCAACACTGAATTTTATTTTATGGAAAAGTCAGAGATGCTGCTCTCTTCCTTTCTGTGTCTCACTGCCATTTATTGCTGCAGAAGTGGCTCTCTGAACTTGTATTTTCAAGGAGTTAAGGTCAAGTTCGTTCATTGTGGAATATCTTCCTGGTGTCAGTTCCTCAGCTGAAATACAGGTCAGACTGGGTACTCTGTGCATTGTTGTGGCATGCTTTGTTAAGTGATTTACTGCCTGAGATATCTGCTGTAATGTGGCCTTTGTTCTCTAATGACTCAGTTGTGGTTTATTCCGGCTTAGTCTTGGAAATGAAAAAAGCTTCATCATCCCCTACCCACCTGAAAGCAGAACTGAGGTGCATGTTGGTCTGCTGTTAGAGCTATGTGAGTCCAACAGAGCTCTTCCCAGAGAACAGACTTACTGAAGCACACTCCAGGATGTTTGAGCCAATGGTTTACTGACTCATTTCCTGAACATTCAGACAGCAAACATATAGTCTTACAAAAAACATAGATCCTCTGCAGGTCTCCTTGAAGGCAGTAAGGATTTTTCTGTGTTCTGTTTACAGTTTACAAGTTTACACCTGTGTTACCTTGTGTCATCATGTCACCCGAAGGGAATCAAGTGTTTTTTCTTAAGCTTTGTGCTTTCTCCACTAAGAGAAAAACATACTGAGAAGAGCTGATGCTTCCATGGCAGAATTTAGAAGCAAGAAACAATGAACAAAATAAAAGTGATTTTCAGTGGCCATGTAGGAAACTAAGAAGCAAAACACCTCAGTCTGTTCTGTCCTAGCTCACTGCAGATAACTCTCGTAAGTTTTTGTGGCTGGGCATTTTAGTGCTTCTTGGTAGTGTATTTTATGTCATATGTACTGTTAGCAAAGGCAGAAGCTTTGCTCTCAATACTAGAGATAAAAATATTTTATAATTAATTTATATAGTAACAGTCATAAAAAGCCGCTTGGAGCAATGAGTTTTTGCATTGCTTCATAAGGATTTATTAGTGATTCCCTTGCACATGGAATTGGATTTTATATATAAATATATATAACTAGAAAGCATTATTTTAAGATTAAAATACAATTACTTTAAAGTTTGCCATTTGAGCTTTCCTGTTGCCCAAAGAGCAAACCTCTATTAGGTCCCAAAGTAATGTTCAGACTTTATATATGCAATTCCAATATTTACTCTTGGCTCAGAAATTCTCTGAATTGAGCATTAATTAATAGAGAATCTTTGCCAAAGAGCTGGGGATAAAGTAACAAAAGATTTCAGTAATGTCTGTTTAATTTCCTCTACTCCACATTAGGAGACTGGGAAATGAGGGCTGTGTTGATAATTAGATCTGACAATCGGAAAATGAAGACATCTATACTGACCTCAATATTTCTTTCTGGGTATTAATGTCTGTAAGGCGCTGCTAAATGATGTAAGAAGCTCCATGGGTACAGGGCAGGAACACCTTTTCTGCAAGCTAGCATTAGAGGACTTCATGTCATTTTTGTGATTCTTCACACCATCAGTCAGCCTGTAGCTTCTTTTCATCTGCTCCAATTCCCTCTCTCAGTGCCTGAAGTGGCAGTTCTCACAGGTGTTCGCTGGCTGTGGTTCAACACAAGTAGCATGGAAATGAGTCCTAGAAGTGGTCTACTATTATCAAAGGATGTATGAGCACATACCGAGTCAATGGTTCATGCCTTGGTAATTACCTGGAAAAGACACACAGATAATATTGATTTCATTCACTCTTTCCACTTCTGGAGCCAAAATCAGGTTTTTAACAGGTGCATTGTGTTGTATTTGCTGCACGTAAGTGTTTGAGTAACTTGCAGTGAATTTTGTAAAACTCGTTTTCTGCTGGGAGTTGCTTAACCTTTTTATAGTAATGATGGTACTTGAGCCAAGGGGAACTTAGCAGAAGTTAAAGATTACCTTCCTGAGACCAATCTGAATGCACAAGATAAGGGGTGTGCCCTTGGGTTACAGCACAGCCCATCACTGTGCTTAACAATGATTTAGAGTACTCATCATTTCTCTCTCCTAACCTGACATTGAGTTTGTATAACTTACTTTTTCTCCACTGCATGATGTTGTGGAATGATTATGATGCTGATTCCCTTTTATTGCCTACAACAACTAAACTTTTACTTACTCCAGACAAATTTCCCATAATTTTCTATAAACCTCTGCATCCATTTTCCCCCAGATGCTAGAGATCATTAATAGATCTACACACTTCTGCATTCAGAGCAACTGGTGTAGCAAGTTGTTCTGGATTTGGTGAAATCGTATTTGCTTATGGTATTCCTGCATTGAACTCTCTTTTAGCATACAAGGAGTTAACCGATCTCCGCTGAGGGGATGTTTACATTTTCCTCCGGTATGTACGTAGAGGGGTCGAGATGAAGGGGGTGTGGAAGTGAAGGGGAGAGGTGGGCTGCCGCAGGGTACAGGTCGAGCAGGTGGAGTAGTCCAGACAGATTTTGGGGGTCCTTGATTGAGGACAGGGCATTTCTTTTCCCCTCGTTTTGGTACTCTCCCTATGTTTGTGTGTCTCCAGAGTGTGGTTTCGGTTTCGTTTTGGCCGGTAGCACACTGTGGCCTAGCTGCTGCTCTGTGGCTCTCTGTCCCTTTTCTGTTTTTTGCCGCTCGCCTCCCCCCCCCCTTTCCTTCTTTCCTTTTTAGTTTTGTTTTATTTTGTTCTGGTTTTCTTTTCTGTTTAATAAAATCTTTAATAAAGTTGAATTTTTTTTTTATTCCAGTTTCCGGACGTGTGTTTATTTTACCTCTTTTTCCCCCTTTTGGGGGGTGGGAGGACATTTCTGTCTGCACGGTTGAGCAGATTATGATTTCGTGGGCTAACTAGGTGCTAAACCGTGACACAAGTGTTCAGATGTAACTCCTGTAATGCACACAGCATCATGCCTACACAAGTATTCTACCACTGTTTGCATATGGAGTTACTGAAATTATTTATGCTTTTCATTCTGTCTGTAACTTGTAAATGAATTACATGCATCTCTTATAGTATGGTGTATGCAAACCTTAAAAGTTTTGACATCTGTATTGAAGACTGTAAGAGCTCATTTTCTCTGCCTACCATACAAGACTCAAAGTGTTTCACTACTTTACTCATGTATGCTACTAATGAATTACCTCAGAAAATATTTAATCCAAGGTCATTAAGCTTTATTTATATCACCACTTGTGTCTGGAAACCTTAATATATCTTAAAAAAGAAATGTATTCTCAATGCTCAGCTGGGACATCAGCAGTAGCAAATGATGTAACCGCCTGTCTAGCTCCACATCACTTCTTTGGGGCCCCTTTGCACTGTGTACGGGAAGACTCTGCAGTCTGTCGTCAAACATCTAACAGTAAATCCGTCATTTACCAGGTACCACACACACACACAGAGACAGCATTAGCCACCACTAGGCTAAGCAGTCACACACTTATCCCTGTGAAACGTCTGATGTCTTTGCTGACAGGCAGTAGTTAATCTGACAGGAAAAGGTTTGAATTTGCTGCCTGAAACAGGGCGTCATGGTTGCTGAGTTGTCTTATACCACTGTGTTTTCCTGCAGCATTTTGTGCCATTTCACATCAGTTTGTGTTGTAGGGGTTCATAGGATCATGGGATCATAGGATGTTAGGGGTTGGAAGGGACCCAAAGAAATCATCGAGTCCAACCCCCCTGCCGCAGCAGGACAAAACTATCTAACACAGATCACAGAGGAACGCATCCAGGCGGGCCTTGAAAGTCCCCAGAGAAGGAGACTCCACGACCTCCCTGGGGAGTCTGTTCCAGTGCTCCGTGACCCTCACAGTAAAGAAGTTCCCCCTTGTGTTGAGGCGGAACCTCCTCTGCTGCAACTTACACCCATTGCTCCTTGTCCTATCACAGGGAGCAAGTGAAAAGAGCCTGTCGTCCCCCCCCTTGGCCAGCCTTCAGGTACTTATAAACATTGATCAAATCCCCTCTAAGTCTTCTCTTCTCCAGACTAAAAAGCCCCAAGTCCCTCAGCCTCTCCTCATTAGCCATGCCCTCCTGTCCCCTCATCATCCTCGTAGCCCTCCGCTGGGCCCTCTCCAGTAGATCCTTGTCTGAGGGGAGGGAGACTGAGGGGTGACCTCATTAATGTCTACAAATATTTGAGGGGTGGGTGTTGGGAGGATGAAGCTGGGCTATTCTCAGTGTCATGTAGTGATAGGACAAGGGACAATGGGTGTGAGCTGGAACATAGGAGGTTCCACATCAACCTGAGAAGGAACCTCTTCCCGGTGAGGGTGACAGAGCACTGGAACAGGCTGCCCAGGGGGGTTGTGGAGTCTCCTTCACTGGAGATATTCAAGACCCGCCTGGATGTGTTTATGTGTGACTTGGTCTAGGTGATGCTGCTGTGTCAGGGGGATTGGACTAGATGATCTTTCGAGGCCCCTTCCAATCCGTAATGATTCTATGATTCTATGATTTGGTACTGGGAAAGAGTGAGTTTTTGAAGTGATCTGAAGTTTGAAATAAGCAGTGATGTAAAAAGGAGCAGACATGATTCTGTGTGGTTAGAACCTGATGTCTAATGCGATGAAAGATGTGCATTGTTGTTGTACTACAAAATCAAAATAATCACTATCCGCCTGATCTCTGATAGCTCTGAAATCTATAACTACAACATTTTTTTGCAATACACAGTATCTTATAGTACTGAAAGGCACTGTAACACTGAAACCTGAGCTAATAGCACTTACAAACCAGTTCATTACTAAAACATTGCATTCAACTGCTTGAAGATATATTGTAAAACAAACCACGTAGTACTCCTTGAGTACTTAAACATTTGCAAAGGGTACTTCACTGTGTTTAAACCTGTTCACTCACTCCCTCTCAGGGAAATGGAAGAGAACATCAAGAGGGTAAAAGTGAAAGAACTTAACATTTTGGTGTCTCTGTTTCCTATCTTTTCATAAAGGTGATTATGGTAATCTTTGTGTGAACCATTGCTGTAAAGGGAATAGATGCATCACACAAAATGAGCAAATCCATCTTGGGCACTGAGATATCATTGTAAGGTCTGTGTGGGAATTGGGATAAGAGGTTTGAATCTTAAGACCACATCTTTATCTACAGTTACATATAACACTTGGGTGAGAAAATCCAGGATCTGCTAACATTGTGCCTTTGGAGGACAACAATAGTGTTTTTGATTGTATTGAAAATACATTCTGTGGGAATGTAGGGAATTCCCCCCTGTATCCCTCAAATCTATGAATAAGGAAAATTAAAATATTTTCTAAAAAAATGTTTAATTCTAGTAGCTTTAATAGCACACATCTAGGGCTTGCACACTTGATTTTTGTCTCAAACTTTGGAGAACTCTGTACGGATTCTCAGAAACATGTATCATTTGGTTTTCATCTCATTCTGCATACAGTTTTTCTCGTGAGTGTACAAACACTTCAACCTGTGTTTGCATGATTTCTGCTGACGCTGTTAGTTAACAGACATCACAGTAAAATCAAAAGCTTGCAAAGTTTTGAAATTCACATTATACTTGCAATGTGCTGTCCATGCACATGGCTTTTGTTGACTGGTGTAACCAAAGGGGCTTCTGTGTTAATGGGAAGGTGACTAAAACGTCCTGGTCTGGCAGGAAAACTAGAGGATGTGTCAGAAGAAGTCCGGGTAAGTTAAAAGTGTTTCAGAGCCAGTACTGCTAGTATGTTTGTAAATGTTCTTAGAGTATATGATTTAACAGTTGAAAGGATAAGTGTAACATCTCACAGGACTGCATGTACTCATGTTTTCCTGTCAATGCAGTACATCAGTAGAATAGCTTTCTTGACACTGTGCTCATGAGTGCATCTTTCAAAACACTATTTCCTATCTAAGAAAAAGAAGCAGTCTTCTATTGTTATTCTCTAAGCAGGTAACATTCTGAAGTAGCTAAGCTTGCCTGGAATTTGTACAAGAATTGAAATGAAAGTGTGTAATATAAATAACAATTGGCAGAAATATTCTTCTGATATTGATTTCAGCACAGTCTGGTTATATAGATTATTACTTGATTTCTCAAAGGTTTTAAAGTGTGGCTTGAAATCCTCCAAAATATGCAGACCTCACATGGACTCTAGAGGCTTTTGTTAGCTAAATTCTGTAGGTTGTTTGCAGATGAAGGGAGGATGAATTTACAAATTCCTGGCAAGATTTTGGATGAACTTTGACATTTTCATGTGGAAATCCTTAGGAAACAGGTGTTAGGCCCATTGAAATAGTGTTTTCCATGTTTTTTCTAGTTCTACTTACCCTCAACAACATACACTTTTCTCAAATCAGTCCTGATGAATTTGGCTTCAGTCAGATCTGACGATATGCTTTATGCTGTGTCTGGTTTATATGGTCATTTGTCACTTGTTTGCCTCTATTCCACACATAAAGCAGGAGCTAAGCCTCTAGAGGTCTTCAATTTCCTTGGGGTTTTTTGGGTTTTTTTGGGTGAGGATCTTTTATTCTGTGGCTGGGTTTTTTTGGTGAGCTTTTTTATTTCTTTCTCCCTGATTTCAAACCTACTGAATTTATGTTAATTTTATAAACTCTTCTTGTATTCAACTGTTCTACATACAGATTGGTGACATTTTCTGCATACTGACTTTTGCATGCTTGTCCCCAGCAAAGGTAGCCACATGATGTGAAAGCAGGAAAAAAATGGAACAGCTCTTGTGCATCTGAGAACTTAATGTACAAGAGGCTCTGTCTTGCGATCTTGGAATGTAAACCAGTTTAATTTCAAGTGGAACTAGGAAGACAATTTCATATATACAATGCAGTAGAAGGGCTGACTTTTTAATTACAGATGTAATGGGGAAAGGCATTCTTCTTCTATTCTGTATATAGCTTGCAAGAAATGCATTACATTTATTCCAAGATAATGTTCAGATTTTTCTTTTTACCAACAAGCCATTACATCGCAAGCATTTCTAACAACCTCTTCATGCACTTACAAAGGGGAATGTCTTGCTGTGAAGCTTAGCTGAGCTATTAATGGAAACATTTTCACTGAAAAGGCTTCTAGTTGTCATTTTCTAATTATGCAAAATATTGAACTATAAAAGCTGTAATGTTTTCTTGGAGTCAGGGGAAGGGAATGACTCATCCCTTTAAATAAATGAGAGGGAATTGGCACTTTCAGTACAAGAAGGATAAACAAGAACTCTTTTGCACCTTACAATGTTAATTACAAAGAAGCTTTTACACTCAATCACTGGACACCTCTTTTGAGGTCCTTTCCAATCCCTAATGATTCTATGATTCTATGAAGACTTTAAGGGTGTAGTCAAACTCTGCAGAAAGAAAATCAGAGGAGCCAAAGATTAGTTAGAGCTCAACTCAGCTACAGCTGTTAAGGACAATAAAAGAAGTTTCTTATAACAAGAGAAGATGAGGGAAAATCTCTATCCTATTTTCAATTCATAGGGAAACCTAGTAACAGATGATACAGAAAAGGCTGAGGTGCTCAATGCCCTTTTTGCCACAGTCTTTAGCAGTGGAACTAGGTATTCCTTGGACAACAGGCCTCATGGGCTGGGAGACAGAAAAGTGAAGCAGAGTGAGTCCATCACAGTTGGAAAGGAAGTGGTCAGCAACCTGGTGACTAGGTTAGACATAAATAAATTGCACCCAAAGGTACTGAAAGAGTTGGAATACAAGGCCCTGGAGCTCCAGGGAACCATTGGGATGAACTTGTCCCAGAGCGAGAAAAGGAAACTGGGGCAGGAATTGGCAGGGGTCATTGATAGGGCTTTAAACTGGGTTTGAAGTGGGAAGGAGTAAATAGTCTCCTGCTGGCTGGTGACAACCAGTTGAGCAGCCCACCAGTGGCAGAGGGATGGAGAGCCAATGAGGGCCCTCAACTTACGCTGGGACAAGCCAGGGATGTTGCACCAGCATAGTCTGAGGAAATCAAGGGCAATTGGCACAAGAGGAGGACAGGGCCAGCCCAGCTGAAGTGCCTCTATGAAAATGCACAGAGCTTGGGCAACAAACACGATGAATTAAGGACCCTGTGCTGCTGGGATGCCATGACGTAGTGGCTATTACAGAAACCTGGTGGGATGATTCCCACGACTGCAATGTAGGGATAGATGGGTACAAGCTGTTTAGGAAGGACAGGCAGGGAAGGAGAGGAGGAGGCGTTGTCCTCTATATCAGTGACCAGCTGGAATCAGAGGAACTCCACCTGGGGAAGGATGATGAGCTGGTCAAGAGTGTGTGGGTTATAATTAAAGGGAAGACAAGGGAGCGTGATGTTATAATAGGGGTCTGTAATTGGCCACCTGACCAGCAGAATCAAGCAGATGAGGCAGTTCACAGGCAAATTGCAGCGGCTTCCAGGTCACAGGCCCTGGTCCTCTTGGAGGATTTCAACCACACTGACATCTGCTGGAGGGACAACACAGCAAGGCACCAGCAATCCAAGTTATTCTTGGATTGCATAGATGACAACTTCCTTCTCCAAATGGTGGAGGAACCAACAAGAGAAGGTTCTATGCTGGACCTCGTTCTCACCAACAGGGAAGGGCTGGTGACCAATGTGAGGCTCAGGGACAGCCTTGGCTGCAGTGACCATGAAGCAGTTGAATTTCAGATCCTCAGGGCTACCAGGAGGAAGTTTTGTTAGCTTATGACTCTGGACTTTGGACATGCAGACTGATCACTTCAGGGATCTGCTGGCCAAAGTATCATGGGATGAAGCCCTTGAGGAAAGAGGGGCCTAGGTTTGTATTCAAGGATCACCTCCTCTGTGTCAAGGAGCAATGTATACCAACAAAGAAGAAAGCAGGGAAGAATGCTAAGAGGCCTGCCTGCCTGAGCAAGGAGCTCCTGGACACGCTGTTACACACACAAAAAAACCCAAAACTGTACAAGGAGTGGAAGGGAGGACAGCTAGGATGGGGGGTATATAAGGAAGCTGCCCAAACAGCTGGAGATCTGGTTAGGAAAGCCAAGGCACAGTTTGAGTTTAACCTAGCCAGGGAGGTCAAAGGGAACACCAAGAATTTCGACAGGTATATGAATTGTAAAAAGAAGTTGTGGGCCCCCTCAGAAAGGAAACAGATGATGTGGTCACAAGTGACATGGAAAAGGCTGAGGTTCTCAATGACTTCTTTACCTCAGTCTTCACCATGGCGGTGACATGGATAGAGGCATTGAGTGCACCCTCAGCAAATTTGGTGACGATACCAATCTGTACCAATCAGCGACACCACCCAGCTTAGTGTCATCAGCAAACTTGCTGACAGTGCATGCCAATCCCTCATCCAAGTCATCAATGAATAGGTTGAACAGGACCGGTCCCAGCACCGATCCCTGGGGCACTCCACTAGATACAGGCCTCCAACTAGACTCTGTCCCATCGACCACCACTCTCTGACTTCTACCCTGTAGCCAGTTTACAATCCACCTCACTACCCGAAAATCTAGGCCACACTGCCTCAGTTTGTCTGCAAGGATGCTGTGAGAGACCGTGTCAAATGCCTTTCTTAAGTCAAGATAGATGACATCCACGGTTCTGCTCTCATCCATCCACCTGGTTACACCCTGTTTTCAGTCTTGGTTTCAGGCTATGCATTAACCTCTTGTTCTACAGAGAAGATTTTCCTTTTCGTCCCTATAAAATTATTAGCTGGCTTTGAGTATTTCTGTCTCTAGAGTTCCCTTGGGTAACACAACCTGTCATCTAAGTGTCTTTCTCTGTGCACACTCAGAAACAGTCTTCCCTTCTTTGCAAGAACTCTTTTTGGGACTTCTCTCCTTTCTCAATGGAATGCAATACAAATTGCAGTGAAATAAAACAGGCAATACGTGTAGTACCAACTCAAAAGTTACCAATCAATAGATTTGTTGTAGTGATTAAAAAAGCCATGTTTTACTCTCAATGGTAGAATCCTCCCAGCAGCAGTAGAGGCCTAGGGAGAAGTGGCTGGAGAGTTGCCCAACAGTTGATAGACAGTGGCTGAACATGAGCCAGCAGTGTGCCTAAGTGACCAAAATGCCAATGGAATCCTGGCCTGCATCAGCAATAGTGTGACTGGCAGGACAAGGAGAGGAATGTGCCCCTACGCTTGGCCCTGGTGAGGCTGCATATCAAATACTGGAGACAATTTTGAGCACTGCAGTATAGGTAGGACATGGAGGTGCTGAAGAGGGAGTAGAGAAGGACAACTGGCTGGTTAGAGGTCTGTAGAATAGGTCTGATGGGGAGAGGCTTAGGAAGCATGGGCTGTTCAGCCTGGAGAAGAGACTGAGGGGAGGCCTCGTGGCTCTCTACAACTACCTGAAGTCCTCTTCTCCCTAGGGAGTAGCAATAAGAGGAAATGGGGTCACGTTGTGCCACGGGAGGTTCAGATTGGATCTTAGGAAATAGCTCTTCCCATAAAGAATGGAGAAGCCTTGGAACAGGTTGCCCAGGGAGGGGGTGGAGGCATCATCCCTGGAGGGGTTCAACAAACAGGAAGACATGGTGTTTCAGGAGATGGTTTAGTGGTTCATGGTTGTAGGGTGGATGCTTGGCCTTGATGATTTTGAAGGCCATTTCCAACCTTGATGAGATTCTGTGATTCCAAAACTAATGCCAGGACCAGTGTACAATGTAATCTAAGACAAGAAATAAACAACCACAGGCAAAATGTAGCTTTTTATAAACCATTGAGTCTAAATGACAGCAAAATGAATCTGCGGGTGATTGTTAATTGGACTATGATACAAGAAAATAAATTGGACAAGTCATTCATCATTTCAGCTCTTACAAGAAGAGAAGTTTATCTGCATATTGTATTTTTAGTGGTAGCAAGGTATCTATGTCTTTAATAAGAGATGTCTATGTGAATTAGGTACAGATTAGAAGTACATTTAAGGAATAAGCTTTCTTTAAATAGGTAATTCTACATACAGGCATTCGTCCATCAGTTACATGCACAGTAATCTCTACGCATGAAAAAGATCTCAAGATTTTTTTTTCAGACATAGATTTTTTTTTCACTAGAATCTCATTTTCAGCCTTGGACCAGTTTTGGGTTTTTAATTTGTTTTCTTTTGGTTAAGTATTAGAGCTGGGTTGTCTGAAGCAGAAAAATAATAGGATCAAAACCTTCCTGTTAACGTTCCAATTATAAAAACGGAACCCACAGACGACTATGAGCCTGCTCAAACCTGTGGACCAATGAATCAAGGCTTAAGCCCTCTCTCTAAACCTTGCTACAGCCAGCAGATTATGATGCACCCCCAATCCTGGCTCATGCCTTGTGGCCAGCTTTGCCTCTTGTCAGCAGAGATACGCCATGATGTCGCTGTCTCCCAATGCAAGCCTCAAGCTGCACAACCTTTCGTCCTCTCCTTACAGGTGCATCCCCAACCTGGGCCAAGTCACCTCAGAATTCAGCAGCCTGCTGGAGGTGCCCGCGCCATACAGAAAGTGCCAGGGTCTATAGTTATGTACCCAAGCTCCCCAGAGCAATCATCTCACATCATGCTTGCAGCTGCAGGTGAGTCAACATCTGAGCAGTAGCTGTCCCCTTGGTAATCAACAAACACTCTATCCCAACTGTCCGTCTTCTCCAGTTCCATCTGTTACCTATTTGAAGTCCTTCAGTCCAACTCACTCATTCATAATGGGTCAACAGCAGCAGCAACTGCCAAAGGTTCAAAGAAATGAGTCTCCAACAACCCAACCATTGTCATTACCAGAGTTTCATGAGGAAAGTGATCATAATTTGGCCCCTATTCCTGTAAGTGAGAGCCTGAGGAAATGGACCAGGTGTACCCGGACGATGGTAAGTCTTCCGCAGCATAGGTTTGCCTTCAACCATGTTGCTCTCTCAGTGAGTGCCCTTAACCCCCTCCTCCTTGTAAGTCCTAGCAGAGAGATGTTGGATTAACAGCCTGGTGGAGCGGTGCAGACTTTTGCTTGTATTGTGTCTGTACGGGCAAGGGCTCTGGAATGTCACATGAGATAATCCGACCCTGCTATGGAAGAGAGGGGTGCTGCTAGGGGCTGTAGAGCTAGCTGCGTGACCAACAGCTGCGATACTGTAGTCTTAACCGTGTGATCTCCTTGGCTTGTGCCCATGTCAGTGACATGCAGAGCTACAGTGAGAACATCAGGCACTGCCCCATCCCTAGCGCAGTGGAACATCTGACTGCAGGTCCGTTCGCTGCGGCTAAACGATCAACTAGAACAGCTGAGAAGGTTCTCGTTAGAGATGGAGACCTGTCAGTTTCAGCAGGGTTTTTCAGTCTGGTGACATCTGACATCGAGACTTTTTCTTGTGTTCTTCCTGTGGCCTTGCTGCTGCTTGATCATTTCTTTCCCTCCTAAGATTCTGTCCATGTTGCTGCTCTGCAGGCACCACTGAAGTGTCAGCGTGCTGGGATGGACTTGGCAGGCTCAGCCTTCCAGACATTTATTAGCCAAATATAATAGAAGGGATAATGTGGGATGTGATGGTGTGACCTCACTAAGCTGTGATTTAGCACTGGCTACTGAGCAGCCCAGAAGTATTCTGGACCTTCACCTTCGTCACATGGTGCATGAGTTGCCTTCCAATAGCCACAGAGCTTTCTGTAACAGCGAAGCACATTTGAAGAAGAGATGGCTGTGAGGTGACTGCACTGGAACTGGTGGGTGCCAAGGGACATCTGAATGGGCTGCCCAGGGTTGGGGTTGAGTCCCCATCCCTGGAGGAGTTTAAAAGCTGCTTAGATGTGGTGTTGGGGCATCTGGTTTAGGGGTGACCTTGCAGGGTAGTGTTGATGGTTGGACTTGAAGATCCCAGGGGTCTTTTCCAATCTGAATGAGTCTCTGACTCTATGACTTTATGATATAGCTTGCTGGTGTTCTGTGACTCTGACTGTGTAATGTGTTCCAAACTTCTAACAAACATTTCCATCACTTTCCTCTAAGGTCTTGCTTCCATATCAAATTCATTATTCATTAAAATAAAAGCAATTTAAAAAACGACAAAACAAAGACATTTTTAAAACTGGAATCTTTTTGAATTATCATCAGTCTTATGATCCTGATTTACAAAATAATGCTGCATATTCTTTGCAGCACACAGTGTCTTGTCAGTGATGTGCAATAGCAGAAAAAGTAGATTGGTTGGAAAATTTTTCAGAGGTCACGGGAAAGGTATTTGCAGGAATGTTTCTCTTACTTTTCAAGTATGTATTATTTTCCTTTCTTTCTTCAGGTTTTCCTTCATTATAATAGGATAATTTGATATGCATCTGTTACCTTTTTGTTTTCTTGAGAGGTTTTTATATTGCTTCCATTTCTAAACTTCAATTTATATTCTTTTGTGTCCTACTGAAATTACTTCCTATTGCACACATTCCCCAGTTCAGACAGTTTTATTATTGCGCCCTTTACAATTCGCTAAGGACACCTTTACATTCTGACAGAAACATAGTTTTTCAAAGCATAGATGACCTAAATTGTAAGGAGAAATACAGTATCATTTCCCAAGAAGATTTCTGGTTCATTCAGTGATCCTGGAAGACCATTCTTAAGTATCACAGATATGAAATTGTTATGAAATGAATTTCCCATGAAAGTAACCTCTCACCCAGGAGAGATTAAACATTTGCTTTGTATGTATCATCCCTTCTGAGTGAGAATTATAACACAGTGCACTGGGAAAACATATTGGGCATGTTATTTTACATTGTACTGGGCACAAAAAGAACATTTTAAAAAAGATTACGTAAATTCTACTTCTGTTAGTATTTATGAAGGTGTTATTATCTAAAACACTTGAAAATCATTTAACTTACAAATATTCATTATTGCCGAGAATCTACAGAATCAGTGTGTTATTGGTTGATAAGGTCTCAGATGAGATTAACCAATTAATTTAGTTCCTGTACTAAAAGGCTGAAAAAATAGAACAAAGAGGGTTCAAAACACCACTTATGAAGTCCCTGACAAAAACAAAGACTGGCTTGATTTGGGCAAAAGCATCCAAAACCCAGACAATTTTATCCACAATTTGATTCACTTCCTTTGATCATCTTTGTGCTTCAAGGAGGCTACCTTTGAAGATCAATAAGACCTCATGATCTCCTCCGTCCTCTGTGAAATTTTCTCTGACAACCTGCCAGTAGTTCTCTGAACAGACTGAAATCTATTTGTCTGAACTCCAGAGTCTTTCTCTTGCTGCCTGTTTACTTGTCTTTCCTCAGGATGTTAAATTCTTTTATCTGCAGGTTACTACAGCACAGACTGTCGGTCACTATCACATTCCAAATCATTTTTCTTTTGTATGTATTAGAACACCTTTCTAGTTGGCTTATCCTGTACTAGTCCTCTATGAGAATGAAGACACATGCCTGGAACATCTTCTCACAGTCTGAATAAAGTCCTCTATTTATTTTTCTGATAGTTGCTGTAGCTTTTCATTAACAACATCTCTGAGTTCACACAGATCCTATTTCAAGCTATCGTTCCACAAGAGAGTTCCTTAAATTCTTTTTGTATCTTTATATAGAACACAATAGGTTTTCTTTCCTTGGTCCTAAAAATCTTGTATCATTTTTCTCACAACTACAGCCACAAAAGCTATTCCACTTTGCTTTTTCATTTGTTGTCCTGTATTTGTCAGGTATCACATCTGGTCCTTGCCATCAGTCTGCTCTTTGAGGATCGTTGTGTGTTTGTAGAAGCCAAAGCCTTTTTCCAGCTGCAAAGTCATGTCTTGACTGACAGAATATTTCTGTTCCTGTTGTAGCCTTTCTCCATGACTTGACTTTTTATTTGAGACTATCACAGGCCTCTGGCTTCTTTACCTCAGTCCTCCAAGGACTGTTCAGGTCAATGTGCTTGCAGTCACAGGCAATGAGGAACAGCAATTTGACAGCTAGATGAGTTCCAGCAATCTCTGTAAAGTTGAGAATCGATCCCCTGGACAAGCACTGAAAACCTTTAAAACAGCAAGTTTGATTGGAAGATGGACTTGTGTACCAAGGATGCAGGTCTGTCTGAGTACTGACAAATACAGGTACAAATTCTAGTTAAATTAAATCAATTATTTCACTGATTTTAGTGAAAATAAATGCATTTATAAAATCTAATTTATTTTTGCTACCCTTTCTCCAGACTGAAAATCTATTTTCTCCTACCTTTCCCCTTAAGGAGACTGGGGGCTTCTCTAATTGGAAATACCTTTATGAAAGTTGGTTTTGAAGAAAGATGAGTTGCTTCTGAATGTGCACTATTCAAATGCCAACCTGGCAGACAAAATGACAGTGTTGGTATTTCAGAGACCATTTCAGAGACATTTAGGAGTCCACATCAGGACTCCTAAAACCTAGTGGCTGCTCTTTCTTGGAATCTGTTACCTCACTGCAGCTGGTCTTACAGTACAAACTTCTTGTTTCCTGGCACTTCAGTAAGGGTGCAGCTTGCCTAGAAGTTTGCATTAAAAGCTAACTAAGCTTTATGCCTAAAGGATATGATTTTTATTGGTCCAGACTTCTGTTTGATGTTGATGGAAGCTTAGAGAGATAAAGGATTGGAATTCTGGACCTGGTGCTCCTTTGCCATCTGCACATGCATTTTTTCCTTCAAATAAGAGACCTTTCAATCTATTTAGGTCACTGGACAGAACTTTTCTGCCCATGGAGCATTGAATTCTCTGCATTTAGGAAAATGTCTGCTCCTTTAGCAGCTGAAGTGAAGATTCGGTTTCCTATAATGAGGAATCAGTTTCAGTGTTTTAGCTCTCAATCCTAAGTAAGATGGCAAATAAGGCAACAAAAAGGAAGAAAGGAAGAAGTCTTTATAATGGGAAAAAGTAGGATATTCAAATACCCCATTGTTCTGTAGTCACTGAATCTTGCTCAGATTTTTGTGAACTTTCTTAGAAAAGGAGATGCTTCTGAAAATTGATTAAAAATAAGAAAATAACATGGTGGGTTGTGTTTTTTTTTTACAGTGTTTCATTAAGGAAAATGAGGAATAACTATGTTGTGCTCTGAAATTGTTCTTCTGTGTCTTGGAATGGGAGTCTCACAGCCTTTCAGCAGGAGATGTCCTTCATTTATCCAGCTTCAGAAAACCATTCTAGTAATTTCCAAACACTGATTCATATTCTAGCTGCACAACATTCACACTGCAGGCTTTGAAAGAAAAGTACTCTTGTGACAACTTCTTTTAATGTTCTTAGGCTCAGCTACCTCTGAAAGTTGAACCAAATGCCCTGTAAATCAAATAATTTCTGCAGTCATGCTACAAAAACTAGCCAGGCTCCCCCATTGTTCACTTAGAAATACTGTGAGAAAGAATCCTCTGTAAAAAGAAACATGAAATCCACAGATTTAGAAATGGGAAGCGAGTGCCAAGACCGACGTGTGTAGACAAGGTAACTGTTAGCCAGAGGAGCTGAGAGATGAGCCTACTGCTCCCTAATTTATTCTGTCAACCCAAAGAATCGACCCTCAGCATTTCCTGATAGCATGTAATGAGTATGTTTTTAATGGATATATGTTTCAATGGATATGTTTTTAATTCTATGTGACTAAGGACTTCAGACCAGCAAGCTGTTGACTTAATATCTCTAAATATTTTTTTTTCTCACAGCTGTTGTAGCTTTTCCTAAAAATGCAGTAATGTTGGTTCTGTTTTTTAGAGCACTGTTGATTCTGGTTTTTAGAGCACTGTTATCTATTACAAACTCTGTCCTAGTAGCTGTAGATCATCCTTGCATTTCACAAAAGTGAAATCTAAAAGACTTGATACCCATTAGTGTGCAGACAATAGTTGGTCTTCAGACGATAGGTATCAAACTAGCTAATGACTGAAAACTTGTTTAATGGGCTAAATTGTTTGTAGAACTTTGTTTTGCTTTGAGAAACTACAGATTACTCAATATGTAATTCTACTGTTTAAGTTTTTGGGTTAACATCTGAGTTTTCTCAAGGCTTCACAAATAAGAAGCCTTCACATTATGCAACCTAAGTGAAAATGTGATTGGATATTGGGGTTTATAGAAGACCTCCTTGTCAAGAAATCCTATGTATACAGTATAACCAGTGGGGTTATTTCATAAGATGGTCTTAAGATGCTATAAGCCAATTCTGTGATAGTATTTTTTTTTTAATATAAAATTACTTAAAAGTGATCATTAGGTGTAAGTTGGAAGGGTTCTGTGTATGGTTGTAAGTAATTCTCATGTAGCCAGGAAGTGGGAGAAAACATGCCTTTAGTAGTATAGAATGTGTTTATGTGTTAGTAGAACAATGTTTCCAGAAGAATATAATGGTACTTTGCTATTTACATTGAAAAAGTTTTGATACCTCATTTGAGAGATTTTGTTATTTTGATATGAATTTACTGTCAACCTATGGAATTTTAATAAAATATGTCTATGTTTATGTGACCATAATGTTATAAATGGAAATTATTTGGATATCAGTGAATTTATTATTTGATAGTTGAAGGCACTTAATGTTTATATATTTATATACTCAAAGTGTATACATTATGTAAGTTAGATAATATAGCTTATAATAGGTAGGTTTAAGAAATTGACTTTTGAATAGGCTCCTGCTGGAGGGCATCTCAAGGCACTTGGAAGAGAAGAAGGTTATCAGGAGTAGTCAGCACGGATTTATGAAGGGGAAGTCCTGCTGGACTAACCTGATAGCATTCTATAATGCAATAACTGAATGGTTAGATGCAGGGAAACCAGTGGATGTGGTCTACCTTGACCTCAGCAAGGCCTTTGACACTGTCTCCCATGAAATTTTAGTGAGCAAGCTGAGGAGGTGTGGGATGGAAGAGCAGACAGTGAGGTGGGTTAAGAACTGGTTGCAGGATAGAGTTCAGAGGGTGGTGATCAATGGTGCCAGGTCCAGCTGGAGAGCTGTGACTAGTGGTGTCCCCCAGGGATCGGTGCTGGGACCGGTCTTGTTCAACATCTTCATCAATGACTTTGATGAGGGCACAGAGTGTCTACTCAGCAAGTTTGCCGACGACACCAAGCTAGGAGGTTTGGCTGATACGGCTGAGGGCTGTGCTGCCATCCAGAGAGACCTAGACAGACTGGAGGGCTGGGCACAGAGAAACCAGATGAGGTTCAACAGGGACAAGTGCAGAGTCCTGCATCTGGGGAGGAATAACAAACTCCACCAGTACAGGCTGGGAGGTGATCTACTGGAAAGCAGTCCTGTGGAGAGGGACCTGGGGGTCCTGGTGGACAACAGGTTAACCATGGCACAGCAATGTGCCCTGGTGGCCAAGAAGGCCAATGGGATCCTGGGGTGTATTAGGAGGAGTGTGTCCAGCAGATCGAGGGAAGTTCTTCTCCCCCTCTACTCTGCCCTGGTGAGGCCTCATCTTGAGTACTGTGTTCAGTTTTGGGCCCCCCAGTTTAAGAGGGACAAGGATCTGCTGGAGAGGGTCCAGCGGAGGGCTACGAGGATGATTAGGGGACAGGAGGGCATGGCTTCTGAGGAGAGGCTGAGGGACTTGGGGCTTTTTAGTCTGGAGAAGAGAAGACTTAGGGGAGATTTGATCAATGTTTATAAGTATCTGAAGGCTGGCCAGGAGTGGGGGGACAGGCTCTTTTCACTTGCTCCCTGTGATAGGACAAGGAGCAATGGGTGTAAGTTGCAGCAGAGGAGGTTCCGCCTCAACACAAGGGGGACCTTCTTTACTGTGAGGGTCACAGAGCACTGGAACAGACTCCCCAGGGAGGTCGTGGAGTCTCCTTCTCTGGGGACTTTCAAGGCCGCCTGGATGCGTTCCTCTGTGATCTGTGTTAGATAGTTTTGTCCTGCTCCAGCAGGGGGGTTGGACTCGATGATCTCTTGGGTCCCTTCCAACCCCTAACATCCTATGATCCTATGATCCTATGACTTGACATTCATTGTAAATAATGACTGGTCAGTGTGATACTTAAAGTAACAGTAATTAAGTACTTAAGCCTTATGTAATATGGCTTAATCCAATATATTTAACAGGTCTGAGACAAAATAAGTATGAAAGTTTGGATGCTGAGAGAATGAAATGTTTCCTTATTCTTACAGCATAATGGAGTGAAATGTATTGGTCAAAGTGAGTCCAGTTGTGTTGTGAACTTGTCCTCAGGTATAGAAAATAACAGGGCAGTGTTATTTAATCAATTACTTTAATTTTCAATCCAGTCAAGACCAAAGAACTAACTGAAGCGTGTGCACAAAAATAAGGAGCTGGGTAATGAAAAGAAAGCAAACAGATTTCACTATTGTGTGATGTGAAATCTCATATGAAAAGATTTCTGTATTTCTAAGACAAGAATTATAAAACTGAAAGAATTCGTGGGGCAGAATCCATTTGAGGGTAAAATAGTGTTGTTAAAAGACAATCTTGAAACAAAGCTTGTATTTTATATTTTTTTTTTTTACTAGGTCCACAAAATTAACCTTAAAGACAGCTCTACAGCACAAGACAGTCTGTTTAATCATAATCTACTGTTTCCCTGTTGTATTCAGATACCTTTTGAGTCACAGAGGAACACACATGTAATAGGACTCTGGAGATTAATTTTCATGAGAAAACAGTGTATTCAATTACATTTTTAAACTATCATTCATGTATCTGTTTCATGCAAGTATCACATAACTTGTTGATGTCATTTCATTGCTTCAGAGAACAAATTCGAGCCTTTCAAGTTGCAGATTGGAAAGTCTATGTCAGTGTACTCTAGGGATTGATCTAGCTGCAATTATTGTTTCCAAGTCTCATTTAGAAGGACCAGGAGGTATTAAAAAAAAACCCCATAGACTCTGACTTGCACAATAAAAAAAAAAAAAAAAATCAGATTTGGAAGAGATTTATTATCAAACAATATTGTCTAATTATAAATCAAACAGGACCTCTAGTGTACAGAATCAGTGAGATACAAACGTGGATAAGAGGGAAAGATAGGGAAATGCAAAACAACTAATTTGCTTTCAGTCTTAGAAAAAAGAGCAGTGTAATCAACTTGATTTCTGGAAGGATGAAAGCAAATAATTAATAGGTAATATGATGAAAGGCTAATCACCAAAAATGCAAATAATACTTGGAGAAATGCTGTATCTTAATGAATGGAAGCAGAGCACCATTACTCTGCTACTTGTAGGGCTCTCAAAGGAGAAGAAGACTCTTGTCCTGGGTGCAAAACCCACTAAAATGAGTCATAAAGAGAGGCAGGGTAATTGATCACAGCATGTCTAGAAGATTGAAGTGTATTTAATTGCCTAAATGGATATGGGACTCGTGAAGGGATGCAGAAGAAAGGCCATTTGGGGTTTGTGTAATAAATATTGTAGAAAGTTTTAAGACAATTGTGACCTTGTAAGAGAATTAATGTAAGATGCTTAGAAAATTATCAAAATTGGAGAGAAATGTATGAATCAGTGCAAGTTAGGGGAACAGACAGTAGAAAATTAAAAGACAAGAGGAGGCAAAGCAAGAAGGAGAAAGGAGTTCAGTGTAAAAAATCTCTGTATCTCATCACCGGAGTCTGTCATGTGTTCACATTAAGGGCTATTCATGTTTTCCTTGGTGAGAATTTTATCTGCTCTTGGTGCTTGTGTGTTGTGGTGTTATGTTCAGTAACTGGGAGGAATGTGAATATTTCCCTACTGAACTTCAGTGTTGCATGTGAAAGCAATGGTAGGTATCCCAGGAACAGAACAGGGACGCTGTCCGGCTGTGTAGAGAGAAGGCCAGGAATGCCCAGCTGGACCTGCACTTGGCAAAAGATGCAGACCATAATACAAAGGGTTTCTACAGGTATATCAGCCGGGAAAGAAAGGTGAAATAGTGTACCCCTTCTCATGAGCATGAGTGGCAAGCCGTTGACAGTGAAGACTGAGATACTCAAATTGTTGCCTTATTCTTCACTGGCAGCCTCTCTTCCCAAACTTCTCAGGTGGATAGACCTCAAGGAAGAGAGCAAAGTCTCAGGTTCATGACCACCTGCAGAACCTCACCATACATGTCTGATGAAATGCATCCCAGAGTTGTAAGCGAGTTGACAGATGCAAGTGTCAAGCTACACACCATGGAATTTGAAAAGTCTCAGTAGTCAGATGAAGACCCTGATGACTAGAAGAAGAGGAACACTGCATTGTTTTTTAAAAAGAGTAGGAAAAAAGATGGCTTATTTTTTCTAGCAAGGCCCATTTTGACAGGACAATGCCCAAAGTACTCTGTGCTTTTAGTACTCTGTGGTTCTACGTATGTGTACTTCACCTGGTCATTTCAAGCCAAATTAGCTGCTGAGTAGAATAAGTTCTGACAGTCAAGGAGTATAGAGATGGTAGATTTGGGTGCCAGACAATGGAGAGACCAGCAGTCAGAGTCAGCTATTTACTTGGCTAGGTTGTTATTTCACCTTCTGACACAGACTGTCTCGCTGTCAGCTTCACGGAATTATACAGCCTGGAAAAGACCTCTGAGATCACCAAGTCCAGCCATGACCTAACATCACTACATCAGCTGCACCATAGTCCAATCTTCCCTTAAAACACCCACAGGTTTGAACCAGCTATTGCAGAGTGAGGGAGGTTTGCACATAACAAGAGCAATGAGGAAGGGAGATTGGAGAATCTGAGATGAGCTACTGCATAAATTTGGTTACCAAGTCCATCTACATGCATACATACAGGTACATGTATATAGATTCAACTAGCATCATCAGTCCTGATCTGTAGAGGAGAAGCATGGTCAAGCAGCTGTGCCATTTGGTTTTGAGTTCTGTTTGTTATCAGTTTATGGTGACCTGGTTGTGTGCGTTAACATGTCTACTAGGCAGCATATATTTTCACCTGCAGAGAATGATACTGCTGTCACAACCTTCCCATTCATGAAATAGACAATAAAAGTCTTAAAGAGTAACTTGAAATAACCAAGGAAGTGTGGATTATCACAGTTATTAAATGCAAGTGAATTAAATAGTAAATATAAATGACACAAAACTCCCTAAAATGGGCTTTTTTTCAGAGATAGTGACACAAAACTATCCACTGCAGAACAGCTTCTATTCAGTTATAATGTTCACAAAAACAAGACAAGGAAATTGTGTTGCTTTTCTTTTTTGTTTGATCTTTGAGCTTTCTTATTTATGTTATATAGAACAGAAACAGTCCAGCTCCTTTCAGGTGCTAGAGCACTTTTGGATATGCCGTAGTTTTGTACCATAACAAGGGTGCAAGGTGAATGATAAACCTGTTTCCAAGCCATTTCTACACCTCAACCTTCTGTTCCTCATTACTGAAAGAAAAGTGTTGAAATTGTGGGATTATTAATTTAAGCACATCAATATCTGTTGACTTCAGGTGACTAGAACACCCTGATATAAAATTAATAATTTTTTTCCTAATTTTTCTGTTTTATAATTTTCATTCATGAACTAAACATAATTCAAAATCTGTAGCAAATGAAGGGTACTCACACTGTGAAGGAAAACTTCAGTTCCTCTGAGTATTCATCCTAATAAATGACAACAGAACTTAGTAGCCAAAGAAGCTGTTCAATGTAGTAAACTGGAATTAAAGCAATGCCTCGCGTGAGCTTAGTTTTCTCTGTTTGTGAAGCTCACACTAAAGACAATTGTGTTACATCAACAGTGATTAAAGAAAACAAGTTTTTATTTCCCTGCTCTGTAACCTTTAAAGTTTCTGACGAACTGCGAGCTCTACTGTTGAGCAGGATGTCTGAATGGCAAGGCATTGAGGACCCAGAGCTGAATGGCCACTGTCACTATTTCTCCTCAAACACACAGCACTTTTCTGAAGTGTTCTCACCATACCCACAGTCCTGCATAAAAAGCAACACAGAAATGATTTCTGATTTGCAACAGATAACAGATGGTGTGAATGAAGTCTGTCATACATAATATTCAGCTGACAAATCTCTCCTTATAAAAGGATTGAATACTCATCCAGCGCAGATGATATTTTATGAAACAGATAATCTGCCCAAAATAGAAAATTTTTAGACATTTCAATTTCCTGTAAGTACATAAATGTAAACAATGTGAGAAAAAAAAAATGAATCAGTTTTATGAAGAATGACATAGAACTTAAGTATATTTAATTTTTTCTTTAAATTGAGGAGAAACGTGATGCAGATGTATATGTGGTGTTGGAACCTTCAAGTTCTAGATAGTTCATTTCATTGCCAGCCACTTATTTTTTGGCTGTATTTCAAGGCACATTATTTAGTTTTGTTGTTTGTTTTTTTTCTCCATACTAGATTATTAGTTTAGATGCTTTTTAGTGGAGATTGAGAAGATGTTGTTGATTAGAAGCTGTTGTTATTTCATTGTCACCAAGTCAGCAGTACTGCACCATGTTGTAACTCATTCATGCCCCACTCTGATGGGGTAGAGAAGAGAAAACAAAAGATTCAAAGGTCATGACAAAGAACAAGTGGTCTTACTTGCCAGTTATGGTTATGGGCAAAAGAACCCCATCAGCCTTTTTTTTGGGAAAGAAAAAAAATGCATCAGTTTGGTTTAACAACCCTACTTATTTACCAATCAGATCAATGTAGGATAATGAGAAATACAACCAGGTATTAAAAATACCCCTCCCTTCCTCCTGAGATCGTCTCTGTTCCAGATTTCTCTGCCTCTTTCCCTCAGGCGTGTGTGGAGACAGAGAATGGGGCTGGTGGTCAGCTCACCACATGTTTCTGCTCTGCCCTCTTCCTCAGCAGAACTCCTCTCAGTCTTACCCTGCTCCAGCACTGACAGTCATCCATAGATTTCTCCAGTGTCAGTCCTTCCCATAGGTTCCAGTGTGGGTCCTTTCCATGGGGTGAAGTCCTCCAAGTTATGGATTGGTCCATCATGGGCTTCCCTCAGTCACAGCCTTCTTAAGGCACAGCCACCTACTCCAGCAGAGGTTTCTCAACTGGCTGCACATTGGCATCTGCTCCGCCATTAATTTCCATGGGCTGCAGGGGCTCAGCCTGCCACCTCACCATGGGTTGCAGAGGAATGTCTACTCTGGCATGCATCCCTCCTCCTTTGTGACCTTGGTGTCCACATAGATGTTTCTCTCAGAAGAGAGTTGTTTCTCTCCAAGACTAAAAATGTAATTTCCCAGCAGCTTTTTCCTCTCTGAAATGTGTTTATCTTCTTGACCAGAGGGAGATCGCGCACTGAGCTGCGAGAGCTTCTAAAAGCTTCCTATAAAAGCCACACTGGTAACCAGTCCCCTGTTGTGAAAACCCTGGCAGACACAAACCCAGCAGAGAAGCTCACCAGGACAACAAGATTTCTCCAACTGGAGAGCCACAGCACTGCCAGAGTTCACAGCACACAGTGTTTGTTCAGGTTTGGTTTGTGTTTGTGCAGTTGGATTGTTTGGGGGGTTATTTTTGCTTCATCTTTGTTTTGTTTCTCAAATAGAATAAGAAGAATCTTGGCACAGATTGATTACAATTAGTCATCCAGTTCTTTTTTGTTTCTTGATTCAAAATAGTTATTCTAAAGTGTCATAGTGGTGACAACGATAGACCTGTACAGTCTCAGCAAACCATTTTCCTTGGAAGAGACCCTGAACTCCCAGCAGTTATCTCGTGTGCAACCCTCCATTGCTTCCAGCTCCATTACTTCTGTCTCCTGTATGATAATTAAAAGACTTAGTCTAATTTCAGATTGTGGATCTTTTTTTCTTGGTAGATTTCCTCAAGTTCTACACATAGTATCAGATTTAATTAATTGATTAATTAACTAATTAAATGCTAAAACATAGGGGAAGTGAATCCCAGGCTCTGTACTGATGGTCTCAGGAAGGAAAACTCAGCTCTTGAGATGTCTAACATGAGTCTGTGGCAAGAGAGGCAACTGAATGCAATTCAGTCTTGACAAATCTTTGATAGTTGACAATTAAATACTTTTTATCCAGCTGTGTTTAGCACAGTGAGCATCCTATCCTCTTGAACAAGCTATGGTTTTATAGTGAAAAGACAGGTTTCAGTGCTATTTAAGCACTCAAGCAGCTTCAAGATCAGTATTTTCTCTTGTTCTCCCCCTGATTTCCTGGTATAAAATTAGCTGAAGACAAATGATGCTTCTTTCAGTACTGTCACAGTACTTCTAGCTTTCTCTGAAGCAAAGACTGCAAGTCATAAAATCACAGAATCATTAGGGATTTGAAAGGACATCAAAAGATCATCTAGTCCAATCCTCCCGACAGCAGGATCACCTAGACCATGTTGCACAGGAACTTATCCAGGTGGGTTTAAAACGTCTCCAGAGAAGGACACTCCACAACTCCCCCGGGCAGCCTGTTCCAGTCCTCCATCATACTCACTGTGAAGAAGTTTCTTCTGATATTTATATGGAATCTCCCATGTTCCAACTTACACCTATTGCCCCTTGTCCTATCACTAGATGACACTGAGAAGAACCTAGCTCCAGTCACGTGACACCCACCCTTCAAATATTTATAGGCATTAATGAGGTCAATCCACAGCCTCCTTTTCTCCAAGCTAAAGAGACCCAGCTTCCTCACCCTTTCCTCATAAGGGAGGTGATCCACTCCTTTAATCATCCTCGTTGCTCTACACTGGACTTCCTTTAGCAGCTCCATGTCCTTATTGAACAGAAAGTTCCAGAACTGGACAGAGTACTTCAGGTGTGTATCCACTAGGGCAGAGTAGAGGGGCAGAAGGACCTCTCTCACTCTGCTAACCACCCCCATTCTGGTCCATCCCAGAATGTTGTTGGCTGTCTTGGCCACAAGAGCATACTGCTGGCTGATGGTCATCCTGCTGTCTACTAGGACACCCAGGTCCCTTTCTCCTACAATGGTCTCCAACAGGTCAGTCCCCAACCTAGTCCAGATGGCTTACAAAAGATGATGGAGAGTGGCCTAGCAATGACTTCCACTGTCTCCCTTATCACTTGTGGGTACACCCCATCAGGGCCCATGGATTTATGTCCATCCAGTTTGCCCAATTTATCCCTAATGCAGTCCTCATCAAGAAAGGCAAGCTCCTCCTTGTCTCAGCTTCCTCTGGAGCGTCAACAGTCTGGGGCTTGATATCAGGACAGCCCTCAGAAGTACAGACAGAGGCAAAGAAGGTGTTCAGTATCTTTGCTTTCTCTGCATCCTCTGTCTTCAGGGTACCCACCTCATTCAGCAGGGGGCCTAAATCTTTGAGACTGAATTCAGAGCTTGATGCCACAAGTAGTTTGCAGTGATTTGTCTGAATCGCTCTTATTGAAATCTCTGGGCTTATTCCAGTTTAAAATAGAATCGTGTATTTTTGTGTGATTTAGGTCTGGCTGCATGACCGAGCTTTATCACAGCAAAACTCCTAAAGCCATGGTTAGCTTTTTAGTCTTCTAGATACAAAAGGAAAAAGTATTTTTGTGTAAAGTTCTGAGTCACTAAGCTGACAGACTTAATAATACTGGGCAGGCAGCTGGAGTGCTCTTTTGATTTTAAATAAGGGATTGTTTTGTAAAACTTGAGGACTGCTTCTTAATAATTGTCCCACATCCACAGGCAATGTTAAAGTTGGTTGGAGACTCAAATATCCAAAAAGTAAAATTCCTCTTGTACTGTAGTTAACTAACACTTCAAAAATAAGAAAATCTTAAATACAGTACTTTCTTACACCTTGAGGGAATATTTGCCATTGATGCAATATTTATTAAATCTATCTCATGAATCGCTGTGTGTCATTGGCAGTCCCAACAGAGAATAATTGGCACCAAGGAGATAAACCAATGCTTACAGCTAATAGTAGCACTGCCAAGATCTGATCCTGCTTAACTGAGAATATCCAAAATGAGCACAGCTGGTTGCCGTAGATAGTACAGCGTGCATTCCAAAAGCTTTTGAAGCAAAAGGTGTGAAAAGCTTTTCACAGTTCTGTCTTGCATATTGTATAGAGAGTAACTGCAGGATGTGATTAGTGGAAAGGAACTACCCATTCTAAAAAGAGCAATCATTTTCCCCCAAGAATCAGAAAACTACATCTTGGCACGTAATGCATTGTTAATTTTTCAAAACTCCTTTAGTGATATTATCTTAATGTTCTCATTCTGTGAGGGACTTTTTTTATACTTCTTCCTATGATGTGTGAAGCTTCAACAAGGTAGATTTAGATTGGACATCAGGGAAAAATTTGTCACAGAGAGAGTGGTCAGGCACTGGAATCAGTTGCACAGGGTGGTGGCTGAGTCATCATCCCTGGATGAGTTGATGCTTAGACGTAGTGTTGGGTGATATGGTTTAGGGGTGAACTTGTAGAGTAGGGTTAATGGTTACACTTAATGATCCCAAGGGTCTTTTCCAACCTGAATGATTCAGTGATTGATTCAAATGATTGATTATCTCGTGAGCTGGACTTCTGAATGATCTGCAAGATTAAAATCACATCTTTGTGTCTAGAGATTCCATGTCTTTCAGTGATTATAATTTTTCACTGTAACTTTGTGCTTTAGCTAGATAGCAATAGTGGACAGGCAAGTGATGTTGCTCTATGTTAGTCCCTTGAGTGTCCTCTCTCACAATTTCAGAGCTCTGTACACTTAAGTTTCTTTTTCCAGATTTGAGAACCAAATTTTGGTATTTTCAATGGGCTCTCCATTAGTAGTTCTGCTGAAGCCAGTAAAAAAGCTCTTTTATGATAGAGTAAACCAGAATTTGGCTTGGTGCAGGCAGAATCATAGTAGTACCCTCAAATGTTACAGGACTTTTTGTGTGTGTGTTTGTGTTTTGTTTGCTTTGGTTTTGATTTTCTTTTTATAAATGTGAATGGAGCTTGTGTTTATGTAAAAGCATTGCTTTCTAACATTCTTTTTAAGTAGCCTGGTTACGTTTTAATATTTCATTCGTTAAATCTACTTTGATTGAGGGAGGGCTGAGGAGTAAGTATTTGCTAATTTCTTTTGAAGGATGGAGTAGGGAGTGAGTAGAGAGCTATATAAATTATTCAAACTTTAAATACGTTGCCAGAAATAATTCAATCATAACTTCTTGATCAATAACTGGAAGGAGTCTGCCTTTCATTCAATGTTACATTTCATTTTCATAGTTACTGGTAATATAAAGTGGAAATAATAAAGGCATAGAAAGCACCATCTAATCAAAGTATGTTGGTATTTTTTATCAAGATCACTTTCAAATTGCTTGTAAAATCTGTAAAAAAGGAGCAAAATAATCTTAACATTGAATGGGGTTTTTCACAGTAAGAAATTTTTTTTTCATTAATTAAATGAAAGTGTGAATAAGGAAAAAAAAGCATTACATATGTGAACAAATGTGAAAAAAACAAGGACATGTGCAGTGTCCTATTACTTAATCCAGCATTTTCTGGGTAACAAGTGATAGAACAACAAGAAATGGACTCAGGCTTTTCCAGGAGAGCCTTAGGTTGGGACCTAAACCTCCTCTGGCAATTTAAGAACAATTTCTTCAGCAAGAGGTTTGTCAAACACTGACACAGGCTGCCCAGGAAAGTGGTGGAGACACAATTCCTGGAGGCATTTAAANGACTCCCCAGGGGGGTGGTGGAGTCTCCTTCTCTGGGGACTTTCAAGGCCCACCTGGATGCGTTCCTCTGTGATCTGTGTTAGATAGTTTTGTCCTGCTCCAGCAGGGGGGTTGGACTCGATGATCTCTTGGGTCCCTTCCAACCCCTAACGCCCTATGATCCTATGAACACATCCATTGGGTCTTGAACATCTCCAGTAAAGGAGACTCCACAATCACCCTGGGATGCATAGATATGGTGCTGATGGACATCACTTAGTGAAATGCAGTGCTCATTTAATGGTTGAACTGGGTGATCTTAATGGTCTCTTCCAGAAAAAAAGATTCCAAGCAAGTGTGGATGTGCTATTCAAATCTCACTCTACACTACTAATTTAATATTGTGGAGGTGTTTGGGGGGAAAGTGGATCATGATCAGGTTGGTGATCACCTGAAGAACCTGCAAGTGTTCAAGTCCATGGGACATGATGGGATACACCCACAGGTACTGAGAGAACTGGCAGATGAGGTTGCTAACAGGTTGCTGTGTTATATTCCAAAAGTCATGGAGGTCTGGTGAAGTCTCCACAGACTGGAAAAGGGGAAACATAATTCCTGTTTTCAAAAAGGGTAGGAAGGAGGAGCCAGGGAACTACAGGCCAGTCAGTCTCACCTCTGTGCCCGGTAACATCATGGAGCAGATCATCCTGAAGGCACTACTGAGACAGGAGAATAGTGAAGAGGTGATTGGGTACAATCAGCATGGCTTCACCAAGGGCAAGTCCTGCCTGACAAACCTGGTGGCCTTCTATGAACAGTGACAACATTAATGGATGAAGGAGCGAGGGACTGATGTCATTTACCTGGACCTGAGCAAAGCCTTTGACACTGTCCTGCATCACATTCTGGTCTCCAACCTGGTGAAACATGGGTTTGATGGGTGGAGCACTGTGTCCAGCTCTGGAGCCCTTATTACAGGAGGGATGTGGATATGCTGGAGCAAGTGCAGAGAGGATGATCAGAGGGCTGGACCACCTCTCCTATGAGACCAGACTGAGACAGTTGGCACTGTTCAGGCTGGAGAAGAGGAGGCTCCCTGGTGACCTTATTGTGGCCTTACAGTATCTGAAGGGGGCCTACAAAAATGCTGGGGAGGGGTGTTTTAGGATGTCAGGTAGCGATGGGACCAGGGCAAATGGAGCAAAGCTGGAGATGGGTAGATTAGAGTGGATGTGAGGAAGAAGTTCTTTACCGTGAGATCGCTGAGAGCCTGGAATGGGTTGCCGATGAAGGTGGTTGGGGCCCCATCCATGTAGGTGTTTTTGTCCAGGCTGGATGAGGCTCTGGCCAGCCTGATCTAGGGTGTGGTATCCCTGCTCAGGGCAGGGGGTTGGAACTGGAGGTCCCTTCTAACCCTGACTGATTCTGTGATTCTATAACTTGTTCCTAGTGAGGATCATGGGACGCTCAATGGGGCTGCCCAGGAGGTTTGTGGAGTCTCCTTCTCTGGAGACATTTAATACTCGCCTGGCTTTGGTCTGCGTGATCCTGCTGTGGCAGGGTAGTTGGATTGGATGATCTTTTGAGGTCACTTCCACTCTCTAATATTCTGTGATTCTGTGATGATCTACAGGGTGGGGGAAAAAACCACTAAACCCAAAAAAAGGAAAAAATAATCCAAAATCTGCAGAAGTGACCTGTGAGATACAATGTTTTCAATTTCTTGTTTAAAAAAACAAGCACCACGTTGACAGCAAAGGAGTACATCTTGCCGCACATCACCAATTAATTTACATTCTCTATATTTGTAAATGCAGTCATCCTCCTTTTCTTGATGGTAAGAGATCTGATTGGCTTTAAGAAAAGTAACGCCTGAGTAAGAAAATACAGCAAGTTTCACTGGGAAAGTGGAAAAAAACTTGTCAGTTAACCAAAAGGCCAGTAAAGAGATAAAGCAGTATGATGTTTTTATTTAATAGTTTCTTTTTTATGTATCTGCCTATATCACATCTAGTAAGGAAGGTCAAAGTAGAAAGTGTTTAAGAAAAAGAATTATTCCTGAATCATAGGGAAAATTAGATTTTACAGTGCTCGATGCTGCAGTAGTGCAGGATGCTTGGCTTTTTTATTGTAAGTTTTTAGTTCACATGTCTATAATTTTACTATATTCAAACTTCAAGTTTTACGTGCAAGACCAGATTCAAAGTCCAAAAGGATTCTGTGATGGCCTAATTTTTTAACCCATTCCCTTTCTGTTTTTGTGTATCAGTATCATGAGCATCTGTATCTCATAGCTATTTTACACATGATGGTTTTAAGAACAGATATTACAAGAGAAGCTCTAGTTGGAGACTTCTGTGTGTGTTTCTTTGTTTCCTTCTAGGACATATCTTCATTTGTAAAATCATAACATTCATTGGGAGCTATTTGTCCTGACGAGTATCACTACAGTATATCTGATAGTCTGAAAATCTTTTGGGGTGATAGTAGCATGGTTTTACAAGTCCACTGGTCCTGCCTGCCCTTAGATTTCAGGGGACCAATTCATAAACCTTTATCTGTCTGGGACTAGAAAACCAATTATAAACATTCTCAGCAGATATTAGGACAACGTACCCATCTGCAACCAGGCATTATCTACTCCAGTTTATGATGATTGCTGGCAGATTACTTTCTCCAGAGTCTTCAGTTTAAGTTAGTAAGATAGAATTTCATTTAGATGGATTGAAATTGAGTTCCTCCTAGTGGTTTCAGCTTCATGTAAAGATTCCAGGGACATAGCAAATAGATACTTAGTCATTTGACTGTTCTGCATGTGACACATCTAGACACCAGCCCAAACCAGTAAGTTCCATATGCTGTGTAAAGTGAGCTGTAATGGAGACAAAGTTTGCTAATCTAATAATGGATATTAACCTTTGGAGAAGACAACAGATGACATGTTTTATATAAAATAGTGTAGGCCATGCTCAGCAGCAGTAGCTCTTTGCAAGCCCTTTCATGTAGACATTGCTGTCTTTTGGGGTCTTGGGTTTCATTCTGCTTTTCCTAATTAAGCTACTTCTTGTTTTTGTTTCTATCTAATAAACTTAATTTTAGGAGACTAATGCACTGATCACTTTATTTCTCAGCCAGACCAGAGGCTTGTGACGGCAGCAATATTAATCAAAAAGTAATGCAAATTTCACTTGCATGAAAGTCTCCATATACTGTTCTGGCAATAGAAAAAGATCTTCAAATGTATTCATTGTCTTGAGGCTTCGACCTGTTATTAGCACACTGGAGCATGACCTTACCAAAAGCACAAAGCTTTTCCTCTGTGGCTCATTGCTGGGATCATACTGCTAATTCTTTAACAGGGCACCAACTTGTAGGAAAAGTCCCTCGGCCTGAAGACCCGTACCCTAGCAACTGTTCCTCTTTGCAGGCATTGCATTTTTATGCTTCTCTGTGCTCAACTAATAAATTTTTTCCAACCTCTTAGCAGTCACCAGGAATCCATTGTCATTTACATCCATCAAGAGTATGAGTAACTGCTCTTGAGAGAGTCCCAGATTTTCAGCAGTGGGAAAGGAGTTTAAAAAAGGCTGCTTTTATGTTCAAAACTCTTGGTGAATTGGTTGATTGAAAGCAGCTTACAGAGCTAAAAGGACATGTGAGTGCACATGCACTGCTAAGATAAGCAGGCAGAAGACTAGGTCCAGACCTTGAGGGCTAGGTAACTGAATGTAGACTGTGACTGACAGATATTATTAACAGAATTGCCTTAATTTAGTAATTGTGTATAAGAAATTCAACCTTTAAAAAAAAAAAACGACTTGGTGGCTCGTGTCTGTAGCTATCATTAGGAAGACTAAATGGATCAACAGCTTTTCAGATGTCATAGACTACTATAACATTTGAATGGAGTAGTTAAAATTTGTAAATAGTTCTACCCGAAAAGGAATAAATAAAATGTTAGGACTATCATGCAAACCATTTGTGTATTGTTTTTGATTTTGCACAATTATTTGGATGCCTTTCACAAAATTAATACAAAGGAACTGGCCTTATTCAGAATTTCATAATGCCAGACCAGATGAGATCATAATATTTTTGTTTAAGCAATCCAGATACTCAAAGGCAGTGTTTGGATTGTCCAGGAGTCTTCAATACTTCAATAATTTGCCTTAGAACGTCTTTCCTATGGTTATAACAAGCCAGAGAGCCAGTATTGTGGCTGGAGCTTTTAGATTACAGAAATGATGATGAAAGTTTCTGATTAAAGAAATGTGTTGCAAAAATGTTTCTTCCATCAGTTTTACAACTTGGTGAATAATTCTTTGGCCTTTTCTGAGGTTATTGATTTTCTATTCTAGGAATATTTAAACAGTAGTAAAATACTTACGATAAGGAATGGAATGGATTTTATTGCATAGAGAATATTATTTGAACATAGAGATCTAGGGTCTGTGGTTATGTGCTTTAACTGAGTGCTGTACACAGCCTCTCCAAATCTGCAAGATTTAACAGGACTTCAGCAGATGCGAGGAAGCACTTCAAAGTATGTGATATTTCTGCAACAGGGTAAGAAATCTCATATCCACTTTCCTCAAAAGATGTCTATTTATTACTAATGTTCATCTACCCCAAAGTTTTGTTAACACAACTGTTCTGTCTTTAGACCAAAATTGGTTTTGGGGTCACATCAGTCCATTTGGGTTTTCAAGGACAGTTCTTGCTGTTACCAGACGTAAGCATGCCCCAAGTCTATAATCTGGCAATCAAACATTTTAGGCCCCTTGCCAGTGTAGTGTTTTCAATGTTTAGAAGCAGTGGAAGCAGTGAAAGTGATTTCTTCCTTCCCAAAAATTGTAGTCTCTGTCTTATCAGTGGTTGCTGTTTCTAGCCATTGACAACTACCAGCTGTTCCTCTTCTATCACCAGCTGTTGTCTACAGGGATGTGTATCTTTCTTTAGAAATGTTCTTTCAATAAGCTTTGTTAATTATTGTATTATTTGAATAATGCAAATTAACCTCCCATTAGTTTGATTGTTTAAAATATATTATTTATAAAGAGGACGAAAATGAGAACAGAGGCAAAAAAATCTTGTGTATCTGTAAAACACACTAGTGCAAATAATTGCAACTCACCCTTATACCAGAGAATCCCAACAGCGTGCAGAGATTGCTGCTTCAATACAGTTACCTGTGTATAGCAGGACACATGTTTGTGCATGCGTACATATGTGTGTGTGTGTGTGTGTGTGTGTGTGTGTGTTGTAGTGTGACTTTTAACTAGTGAATGTTAAAATGTGAATGTTATTGTGAATTTATATTTCATGATGTTAGGAGCGTGGTGGGTTTCCATCGGACTGGGAGATGGGGAGTGGAAGCAGTGGGCAGGAGTGAAAGACTCTGTCCATGTTTATCCTATCTTTTAAAACTCTTTTCTTATTTTTCTTGTAAACTAATACCTTACCTCTGTAATAAGTTTTTGGACTAGGAGAAACAAGCAAAATTCAGAAAAATATATTTAGAACAAATCTTCCTGCTGCTGTTGTGAAAGTGCTCCTCTACATAGCAAAGCTGTTAAAGGCAGAAGAAGATTAAACTATGACACTGAAAGCAGGTACCACATTACGTGAAACAGTCAAGGAAAAACTTTCAGATTTGCAATTATGTGAAGTTTCTTTAAATGCTTTTCTGTGCTAATGGATACTGAAAGCTAGTACCTAACAGAGGACGGCTTTTGTTCAAGGAAAAATATATTTTACTGGAAATGAAGTTCTTTCAGAGAGTTATTGTATGTGATCGAGTTTTTATTTTAACATATACTTTTACAGCAATTTGAAGAAAATCTGAAGGCTACTGAAAAGCTGCTGCTGCTGTTCTGCAGTTTGGCAGTCTGTCCTCTCTGGACTTACACTGGTAGTATTCTTTGGAATGAAGCAACATATGGCTTTTTGATCTTTCAGAATATCTCTTTTTCCAAGTATGTAAAAAGGTGACATCCTGAACTGAAGGACCAAGGAGTTTTGTTGGCCCTGAGGTACTAGCTGTGAATAACAACAATGGAAGGAATTGGCTCTGTGTAACAGATTAGGCATTTATCAACCAGCTAAGAAAAATCTCTTAATCAGATCTCTCAGTATGGTGAGTAAAAGTTGTGATAGGACAATGATGTAGCAACTTAGCATGGAAAGAGGTGAAAAGTGTGCAGTTGGTTATATGACAGTTGAAAAAAAAGTAAGGGGAAAAATAGATACTTTAAGTGGGGAAAAATATTAAGAGGTTAGTGGAAAATTAATGTGCTAGAACAGATAACTTATTTTATCTGATCTCTGTTCTTGTGAAAAGTTTGGGGTCTCCTTTTGCACAGATGCCTTTGAATGGGGACAGGTGAGCTTTGTTTTTCCTTCTTATAATTGACTGTACTGTGTTACAGGTATGACCTTTATTGGCCACTTTGCAGTCAGGATGTTTCTTCTCACCTTTCACCTGTGGAAAATCCTAGTGCTTTGTCTTTTGACTCAGAGTTAGTTAGGGTAATCATATATTAGATGTTCAGGTGTGCTGAAATGTTAATGTGAGTGTTCTGTCAACAAGTTGTTTTCTGTTTCACCTTTGGCTCACAACTGGGATAAAATATGCATTAGGTTTACACAGTAAGGTTTTGATAGTGGGTGGCTTCTGTTAGAAGCTGCCAGAAGCTTCTTCCTATAGAACCAATGCCAGATGGCTTCAAGATAGACTTCCTGCTGCCCATCAGTGATGAGTGAGAAAAACCATACACAAGAGCATCTGGAGAGAGTAGAGAGAATATGTGAGAGAAACAACTCTGCAGACACCAAGTAAATAAGTAGGAGAAAGAGGTGCTCTGGGTGCTGGAACAGGGATTCCCCTTCAGCCCATGATGAAGACTATGGTAAGACATGATGTCCTTCTGCAGACCATGTCGATTAATGGTGAAGCAGATGTTCCACTGCCACCCTCTGAAAGCCCTCAACCAAGTAAGTATGTTAACAAAGGAGATTGTGACCCCATGGGAAGCCTTTGCTGGAGCAGGCTCCTGATAGGACCTGTAAACTTGGGGAGAAAGGAGCCCATGCCAGAATATGTTTGCTGGCAGGACATGTAACCCCAAGGAAGGGAACCATACTCGTTCATGAAGAATTACGGTCCACAGGAACTACTTACATTGGAGGAGTTTGTAGTGGAGGAGTGGAAAGTTATGGTGGCACAGACATACAGCTTGTTCCCTTGGCTACTTTGTGATGCTGGTTCTGGGCTGCCTTGTGAAACTGGTACCAGACGTGCTGTAGTTCAATTACAACTTGCAAGAGGCTGGGATGGTTTGGTACTTTCTTATCCTGCCTAGTGGGGCAAGATAAGATGATTCAACATATGCACATCCCAGATACAGGTTTGGGGAGCTGGAATGGTTAGATACCCCCTCACCACACACCTGCAACTCCTGAATACCTTGGAAAGGTATCCTCACTGAAGAAGTGCCAAGTTTGCTTGGTGAGAATAATGGCCACAGTGGAAAAGTACTAAGCGAGGTACTGATGAAACTCAAGTATTTTTTGACCCTATAAATACTGATCCTGAAGCGAAGCCCACTGGAGCTCTCTGGGATCACAACACTGTGACTTGGTATATCCCCCAAAGTTGGGACACCTCTCAGACCCAAGCCTGACCATCTGTTGACAAAGTCATCAAAAGGGAAGACTGCTTGCAATAAGCTGATGAAGGGGATCATTTTCTAAAGTTCTTAAATTTATTTTTTTCAATGGAAAATTCTATTTCCTATAGAAAGTAAATCAAGTCCATATTGCATTGTGACTAATCATTTGTTGGAGAGAATGACCTCTGATCTCCCTACATGTTTGATAGTTTGGCACCATTCTCTTTGCCAACACTTAATATCATATCTCCAAAAGATCATAGCAATTAGAAAGGAGCTTGAGGGGAGATATTACTGCTGTCTACAAGCACTTGAGAGGAGGTCGTAGAGAGATGGATGTTAGTCTCTTCCCACAAGCTACAAGTGATAGGAAAAGAGGAAAAGGCCTCAAATTGAACCAAGGCAAGTTTAGGTTAGACATTAGGAAAACTCACTTGAAGGAGTCTTCAGGCCTTGGAACAAGCTGACCAGGAAAGTGGTTGAAATGTCATCCCTGAGTGTGTTTAAAACTCCTGTAGTTGTAGTGCTCAAGGACATGGTCTAGCAGCAGCCTTGGGAGTGTTGGGTTAATGGTTGAGTTTGATGATTTGAAGGTCTTTTCCATCCTAAACCTTTCTGTGATTCAGGAAAGTGATCTGGAGAAGAAAGAAGCTGTAGAGCATGAGTCTTCCTGAGAAAGTAAGGCTTGGTTCCTGCCTGTGCTGAAGATTTTCTAGGTGAAATTTGGAATAGTTGTTCTGTCTGCCTTCTCTTCCTTTCCAAAAAAAAAAAAAAAGAAAAAGAAAAAAGAAAAGAAAAGAAAAAATGTCTGTGCCTTTTGGGTATTCTCCAAATTAATATTCATGAAATGTATAAAGGTCTATGCTGAGAAAGGGGAGGTGTGTGAAGTAGTCCTAACAAAGGACTGCAGCAGGATTTGTTTCTGTGCTTTTATTTTTTCTTGGAATGGAACTCAATGTTTAAACCAAAAGCATTCTCTTGAGAATGTGTGCATTATCACAGAAGTTCAAAGCTTCCTGTTCTTTGGAACTGCAGCATTTCTGACCCTGAGCTGAAGTTCTTGTAAACGCTTTTATTTCAGAGATGTTGAATATTTAAACCAGGCAAATTTGTTCTTCAGAAGTTGGGCATTTTTCTGTCTGCCTCTCCTGATGGGCTTTAGTTGATGTTCTCAAAGTATGTTTGCCAGGTCAGGGACACTACAAAGCCCAGTGGCAGTCTCTTGAAACTTAATGGGGCAGAGAAGGCAGGATAGTTCTTTGCTCTCCTTCCACAAGATGAAAATGGCAAAGTTTCAGTCTGTGTTTCAAAGACTACTGAATTTCATACGATGACTGATTTTGTATATTGAATTTCATGCACAGTATCTCAGGTGTCTGGCTTTGTGCAGTGATGCATGGCAGAAAAAAAAAAATACAACAGGCACAAGCTGATATAAGAGGTCCAGATTGCCTACAATGACATTTTCATCCTGGCGTCAGCCAAGGACTGGGAAAGGCTGTGCAGCCTCCACCCTTAAGGTTAACAAGACCAACCTGGATAAAGCCCTGAGCAACCCTTTTGACCTCAGAGCTACCCCTACTTTGGGCAAAAGGTTGAACTAAGGACATCCTGAAGCACTCCAGCCTGAATCTGTGATCCATTAAATTCTATAGCATTCATTTCTTGCTAAGACTTTTTTGGTTTGGAGTATGTAGGATGTGAAGAATTTGAGTGGAGAGGTTGTTTGGTTTTATTTTGGGGATTTTTTTTAGTATCTTGCCAGAAGAAAGATGGTGTTTCAGTGGGGCACAGTTAACATAACTCTGACATTTGGCCTATATCCTATTATGTTTTTTAAAGTCATACCACAGCCCTCTTGAGGCTTTTGTACTGCGTTATGATTAGATTTCACATTGTTCCTTGTGATGAAAACTTGCAGTGAGACTCCTGGGAATTGCTTCATTAGAGAAAGACAGGCAGGGGGCACAGGGGGCCAGAAACTTTTCATAGGGGCACTGCTAAATCCTGACAGAATGAACAGGAAAATAGTCTGCTCCAAACAAGCATGTGTACGTGTTTCTGTGTTTCTATATACCCTCACCATCCACCTTTTCCCAGTTCTCCAGTACAGAGAGGTCTCAGTGTTCACAAGATATTTAATAGCAGCTTGTAGTACAGGCTTAGTTTAGACTAACTTTTGCAGTTTGGGACTAGTAATAGAGTAACTATCTTCCGCATTATAGCAGGACAGATGCCTTGTCTGGCTGATAGCAAACTCCCATTCTCTGCAAAACATAACATCAAGCTGTTCCAAGAAGAACGGAGATGACTTGTCTTGTATTTGCTGAGTGATATTAAAACAAGCACTAGGTGATGGGATGGAAGCTGTGTTCAGGAGTACACGTCAGCCATGCACACTGCAGTGAGCAAGCACTTGTTTTCTTGTGAAAGGACAGCACAGATCTGAGCTTTCCTCTCTGCAGTGCCTGAGAGCTTGCATTAAGCATGATCAGCTGAGGATAGATTTGATCTCTGCCTGTAGGACTGTGAAGCAAGTTTAAAACAAGGGATGAATCCAGAGGAATGTTGCTTATCCAATGCTTTATATGATCATAGCTATGGGTTTTTTCCTGCTTTCTGCCCTCCTAAGCCTAGCTTTGTATTTCTATTGTGTAATGGGCATGTATTTTTCATCACAATTGTCAGACTAAGAAAAAGCCTAAACTCCTCTACAGTCTGTTGACCTACTTGGTGAGGAAGGCTCTGTGTGTTCACTGAAGTGTAAGGTACAACTCTGACATTGCCTAACACGTTGGTGTTTCCAAATCACAGGTAATCCTGAGTGTATGTTTTTCTAAAAATGGTATAAATCAGTTTTAGCTCCCTATGTTCTACAGCTATGGCTGCACAGAGGATCTCATGCTGACCTGATCACAATGCTAATCGTACGTGACTTTGGCACTACCCACATTGTTGATGTGGATCTTGGAGTAATTCAGAAATCTCGGCTTCTTTCAGCTTTGTGTTATTGCTGTAGCAGTTTCTGTGGGACTGCATGTTACAGAAAGCTCAAAGAAGCAACCCTTCATTTGCTATTTCTTAAGCAAGAATTTGCATGCTCTTCTTAGAAAAGAGTGGAAATTAATGTCACTGGTTCTTGGCCACTGTTCCTTCACCAACTGTTTTTCTGAATGAGTAATGGACTATTTTATATCCAAGTAACACTGTCAAGTTTTCTACCAAAAATGGTGCAGACTGAGAATTCAAGTGTGCAAATATCTCTTATTCCACAAGTTTCAACCATCTGGTTCCTTTGAAGAAAACAAGAAAGGAAAGTGCCTTAGGGAATGAGAAATTAAAATATTAAGACATCGAAATCCAACTTTTATCTTTCCCTCAGTGCTAAGACATCTGGACTTGGAAGGCCTTTATTTTTTTCTCTGCATCTGAGCTGAACATTGTCTGTTTGTGTAGTAAATAGCAGAGTGAGACACAGTGGAAAATTCACAGCGATGACTTTATCCTCTGTGCAGTCGGTAGGTTTTATGCATTTTCAGTCTTCTTCACAACTTGCTGCAGTAATTATGCAGAGTTGTTACAGCCATAGCACAAAACAAGGGAAAACATCCTTTTTTTCCCCTGTATACTTTGGGTACTAATTTCACCTCCCTGCAGCATAAAACCTACACTGACAACAAAGACCTCTTTCTTGGTTTAACAAAATGAGCAGAGAAATTCCATTAGTATTGGAGGTCTGCATCACACTCTTTTTTCTGCAGTTTTTATCATGAAGTTCCTGTCTCTGAAAGCATTTCTTGCCTTACAGCAATAGAAGCCAGGTAATGAATAATCTGATTTGATCTCACGTTTCACCCAGGACTGAACAATATATGCACAGAAGCAGCACTTACTAGTATGTGCCAGCCTTTGCTACTCCATTGCCGAAAACTTCAGTCTACAGCAGAGTTGTCCAAGTGAGCAGCTCCAGAGCCAGCCCAGCCCACAACGAAGTGGCACATCTTGGTGTGCAGGGGGTGTCTTGAGGGTTCCTTAGATAGGGAAGTGCCTGGGAAGTGGAAAGACCCTCCAAGAGCCGGTAGCTCTTGTGGGAGCTGCTGATAAGGTTGGAGCGGTGCCAGAACCACTGCAATCATCTCCACCCTGTAACTGAAGCAGTGTGACCACCAGGAGTGATTGTCTCCCTGTACACTGATGAGACAATACTTCATCAAGCTGAGGGGAGGTGTTATGGCTCTCTGCAACTCCCTATAAGAAGGTTGCAGCCCAGTCAGGGTGTTGTTGTCTTGTCCAAACAAGTGATAAGATGAGATGGCCTGAAGTTGCCAGGGGAGGTTTTGACTGGGTATCAGGAAAAATTTCTTCACTGAAAGGGTTATAAAAATCTGACGAGAATAGGCTGCCCAAGGAAATGGTTGTGTCATCATCCCTGGAGGCATTTTAAATAAGTGTAAATGTGATGGTGAGGTACATGATTTAGAGATGATCTTAAAGGTCTCTTAGAACCAAAATGATTCTGTAACTGTGGAAATCATCCAATATTCTAAGGTGTTGTAAATCACTCCACAATATCCCAGATGTAGAAAACGTTTGGTGTTAAAGAGATAAAATATATAAACTGTTAGTTTCATTTATAAGGACTGCTATTTCATATAAATTATGTAATATTATTGGTCACAAATAGGTATTTCATATTCTAAATAAAGTTGCCTCATGTTTTCTTCTATTGCTACTTTTCTTTTTCCTACAATGAAGTGAAAAATGGCCAAGACACAAAGAACAGTGCAGAATTTCAAGATGTTACACAGAGTGAAGCAGTTTTCTTCAGTGGTTATAAATGCACGTCTTAAAGTAAGCTAGAATTGATAACACAAAGGGCAACATCACAGAGTTTTAGGTTCTGTAATCCTCTTTATCTGGAATGTAAAACATATAGGTAAGAAAAAAACCTGTCTGGGCAACAGGTATTTGCACAAGATTGAGAAATTTCAAAGCAATGTGACTATCATCAGAGACAAGGAGATTACTGGCCTTGCAGCTTGAGCAGCTGGAACAAGGAGATAACCCAAGGGCTGGCATGAAGATATAAAGATTATTGTATAATGAGAAGAGTGCATGGAAGACTATGCAGAGATGTTAATTATGGGAAATAGAATAAGTATGCGTTATGCATATGTGTTCTTTATGACAACATAAGCTCCATTCAGCTCTGGTAGAGTCACTGTATGATTAGAGAAATGATCCTTCTTGTGGTCTCGCACCAATAAAGACTGCCTGCCTGCTAAAACACACACACAAGTGTTAGAGGGCTTCTATTTTGCTGGGTTTTATGGTATCAGAATGACTGTTAAAGAAACAGTTATTTCCTGGGATACATATTTCTCCCATCTGATGCATTATTTTTCAAACTCACTTCATTTGGCTTTCAGATTTGAGTTAACAGCTGATCTAAAGGTTTTCACATTTGCTTTGCAGTAGTTTATTATTCATATGATTTTTATTACTCACTGTAACATTTGGCCAGTGAATTTATCTCAGTTTTCTCATTCTAATTTTCCAAAGCTATGAATAAAATTTAAGTTTTAAATAATGTATCCTATTTCTAGATCAATATATAATTCAATAGAGCTTAAGCCAGGAACTAGTCAAAAAACCCCAGTATCAGCGGCCATCGAGCCAGTTCTTTACCCATCTGGTGGTCCACCCACCAAAGCCTTCTCCCCACTTCATCTTTGTAGCCCTACAATTTCTCCTTGAATACTGGGTGTTGGTCCAGAAAGACTGTCCTGTGCTGTGTACCATATCCATCCAATCATTTTCATGGCGTTGCTGTGGGGCTGCTGTGGAACACTGCATTGAAAGCCTGTCCCATTTAGATAAGCCACGTTCAGTGTTCTCCTCTACTCCACTGCAGCAAGATACAGACCTCCAACTAGACTCTGTCCCATTGACCACTACTCTCTGATTCTATCGTGCAAATAGTTCACGATCCACCTCACTGCCCTGTTGTCCAGACCACAGTGTTGGAGGTCTGTATCTAGTGGAGTCCCCCAAGGGTTGGTACTGTGACCAGTAGTGTTCAATCTACTCATTAATGACGTTAGAGTGCACTGTCAGCAAGTTTGGTGATGACACAAAGCTGGGAGGAGTTGCCAACACCCCAGTAGGCTGTTTTGCCATTCAGTGAGACCTGTACAGGCTGGAGATATGGGTGGGGAAAAATTGAATGAACTATAACAAGGGTAAGTGTAGCGTCTTGCACCTGGGCAAGAACAACCCAGATACCAGTCTAGGTTGTGGACTGACCTGTTGGAGAGCAGTGTAGGAGAAAGAGATCTGGGTTTCCTGCTGGATAGCAGGATGGCCATGAGCAAGCAATGTGCTCTTGTGGCCAAGAAGGCCAACAGCATCCTGGGGTTGATCAGAAGGGTTTTGGTTAGCAGATCAAGAGAGGTCCATCAATTCAAGACGGACATGGAACTGCTGGAGAGAGTCCAACACAGAGACACAATGATGATGAAAGGAGTGGAGCATCTCTCTTATGAGAAAAGGCAGAGGGAGCTCGGTTTCTTTAGCTTAAAGAAGGAGAGACTGAGGTGTGACCTCATTAATTTTTATAAATATGTGAAGGGCGTATGTAGGAGGATGGAGCTAGGCTCTTCTCAGTGTCATCTACTGATAGGATGAGGGGCATTATGTGTAAGCTGGAACACAGAAGATTGCAGATAAATATTAAAAATATCTTCTTCAGAGTGAGAGTAAGAGATCACTTTAAGGGGTTGCCCAGAGTGGTTGTGGAGTCTCCTTCTCTTGATATGTTTAAAATCCAGCTGGATATGTTCCTTTTCAACTTCGTCTAGGTGATCCTCCTCTGACTGGAGGATTGGACTAGATGACCTTTAGAGGTCCCTTCCAGTCCCCTATGTTCTATGATTCTGTGATTCTGTTTTATGTAAAATGTATTTAATTTTTTTTTTTTAATACTTAAAGGATTCATCTCTAGTTGTTTGAACTGAAGAAAATGAACTGAATCAAGGCCATAAATGCTGCCCTGACGGTTCATACGTGACCATGCCTAATGTCTTCTATCAGAGATGTCTGTGTGTAAAACTGTGATGAACTGAATTAAATAAAGGGGAACTTTGTCTCCAAGCTGCTTGGTAAGTTTCACACTGCAATTTTCTGAACCCTGGAGAGCAGCAACCATCTGGATAACACTTCTCTGACATTACACTATGTTTATAAAATGCTACATCTCCCAATGCCCAAGCAACTGAAACTGTGACATAGCGGTTTTCACCCTTTCTTGGAACTATGAAACAGCAGCTTCATTACCTGCCCCCCACCCCCCTCGCACTCACCTCGACCCGCCCCC
>VXBP01002304.1:89648-111042 GCA_013400115.1 Rhinopomastus cyanomelas | reverse complement strand
AAATATGCATACCTGGACACTTCTTCCTCATGAATGTGCAAAACACTTCTTGGAATCAAGGCCTACCTGAATGCCTCCTCATGCATATGGATCACAGAATCACAGAATCACAGAATGTTAGAGGTTGGAAGGGAACTTAAAAGATTATCTAAGTCCAACCCCCCCTACTGGAGCAGGGTAAGCCTACAGTACTGTATCAAGATGTCCTACATGGGGCTCAAACTCATGACCCCAGGATGGTACACCTCGCATAAAAGACCCCTGTTCCAGGCCAATGGTGCAATGTTCATCGCCAAAAACACCTGAAGATGGATCTCGTGGCATGCTGCAAAGGCCCATGGTGGTGACTTTCCTTGCTGTTTCTCTTAATTCTTTCTCACTGTCTTCCTAACTTCTTTCTTCTCTGACTCTCTTATTCCTCTTTCTACCCCTCCCTTAAAATCCTTTTAGAGAACGTAAGATTGCTGAGTATTTATTTCAGTTCTTCAAAAGTTTTCCTTTCCAACACAACTAGTTTACATGACATCATTTCTGAGAGTCAGGTCATATATCAACCACAAACTATGCAGGCATAAATGGTTGAGAAATTTTTCAAACTTTGTCAAAATACCTATCCCATCTATAATAATGACATTTTACATGTGGCAACAATACATTATTCAGTAATGGGATCTTTATAGTAATTGAATACATACATAGCACAGTAACACTGTGTGCTGGCATGCATGATACATGGATGTGTTCAAGTTTGTTTTTTCTGTAAAAAGCTGTTTTATTTCCTGTGCCTGAAGTAAAATGGCAGGTTTTATTTTGCACTGTATTTTTGAGCTCTTTCTGTTTGTTTATGATTTAACAGTATTTGGTGCTTTCTATTTTTGGCATTTTACTGTTTTGCATACCAACCCATCTCACTTAAGAACACTGTAACTCCCCTTGATGCTGCTTTAAAGTACCTTAATGTGCAGCTCAGTTCCACGTCTAATGCAGTACTTTGTGTATTAACTAAATTATGTATATTACGTTCCTCATCTGAAAAGTAAATGAACTCTACCTTCTGTAAGCAAGTGAGTACTGCAAAGGTTCCTGTTCTAGTCAGAACTTCAGATATGGGAGATTATCTTGATGATAGAAGACATTTTGAACGTGTATGTAATTGGTAGCTTGACTATTTTCTCAGCCCCTAACCATTTCAACACGTCTGGAGATTTCCTATTTAGCTTGTAAGGAACAGGCATTGTTGTTTCCCTGTGGAATTTATTTCATTTATTAGGAAAGCTTTGTCTTTCTGTGTAACATAATGCACATACTTATTTTCTTGTTGCACATCTTTTTGTCCTTCTGCACTCTCAATGCCCTGACTGCAAGCAAGTGTTGAGGAAACACTTTGTGATTATCATATTATAATTGTGTTTGGAACAAAGGCCACCCTTTGCTGTTTCTAAGCAAAGATTTCTGCAGCATTTGTGTTTGTGTTATGGTAGTGCCTTCTGGCAGTCACCAAGACTCTCACCCAGCAGGCAGTGTGAAACACATTTGAGNAGGTGTGGCCTAACCAGTGCAGAGTACAGGGGCAGAATGACCTCCCTGCTCCTGCTGGCCACACCATTCCTGATGCAGGCCAGGGCACACTGCTGGCTCATGTTCAGGCGGGTATCAATCAGCACCCCCAGATCCCTTTCTGTTTGGCTGCTCTCCAGTCACTCCAACCACTTGGTCTGTCATCACACAGGAAATCTTTGGTCTTAGCCTTTGCTCTTAGTGTTCATTCCTTCTCCCTCCCCTTTTGAAAACAAACTGCCCTTTGTCACAGCAATAGCAGCAGTGCTAGAAAGGTACAATATTTCAAAGGTGACAGTCGTCTCAAAGCAATGTTGTTTCTCGGTGCTTGAGTCCCATGCAGTCCTATGGATTGATACTAACAGCGTCATTTTCCTTCACTCTAACTTGCTTCTTCTTTGGTGGATAACACTTCATTCCTTCAGTCTCTGAGACTACCCTTAAGTACATTGACAAGAATATTGAGAGTAGATCTAACCTGTATGAGGCTAAGACAAAGGGAAATTGAATGCTGTCTTTTTGTGTTCTTTCTTCACAAGATCACTAACATGGTTAGCAAGAAATGGGTTTTCCTTGGTCTTGCTTTGTAGCTAAGGTTCTTGAAGGGATCTTCCATACCTGTTTTGCTCACACTGAGCTTTACTCCCTTGATCTTGGTACAAAAGAGCAATTTTTGAGTGTTGACAGAATACACGATTTTCTTTCTGTAGTCAGATTTTTCTTCTGCATCCTCATAGTGACAAGACTGATGAAGGGACTGGAAGGAAAGTCTGATGGGGAGAGGCTGAGGGAGCTGGGGGTGTTGAGCCTGGAGAATAGGAGACTCAAGGTGACCTTTCTCTCTCTCTACAACTACCTGAAGGGTTGTTGTAGTCAGATGAAGGTCAGGCTTTTCTCCTAGGCAACTAGTGACAGGATGAGAGGGCAGGGTCTGAAGCTGCCAGGGGAGGGTTAAGTTGGATGTAAGGAAGCCCTTCCTCATGGAAAGGGTGATTAGACCCTGGAATGGACTGCCCAGGGTGCTGGTGGAGCCCCCATCCCCGGAGGTGCTTAAGGACAGACTGGCTGTGGCCCTTAGTGCCCTGCTCTGGCCAATGTTGTGATGTTAGTTCCTGAGCTGGATGAGCTCAGAGGGCTTTTCCAGCCACAATAATTCTATGATGCTCTTTATATCTGGGAAGAAAATAGTCTATTACACCTTGTAACTTCTTACAGAGATTGGGCTCTCTTCTGTTCTGGAGTTTGAACTGTAATTTTGTTTCATAAAAGGACTTTCATGCTGAACTCTTGTCTGTTACTAGTGCTAAAGAGAAAAAAGCATGTGAGAAGAATCAGGATTAGAAGTGTAAGATGAAATAGAAAAACATACCAGTTTGATTCAGAACTAGAGATCAGGAGTGAAGACAGAAAAATCTCTTTCATATTGGAATAATTGTATAGATGAATGGAAAGTTCTACTTAAGACTCCTTCCAATAAGTTTCAGTCTGTAGTTTCCACACCGATAGACTCTTCCTGTGGTAAACTGAGTACCTTTTCTTTAAATATCAGCGCAGTTGATACAGAAATGCATGCAGCTTCACAGTGTACTTGAGGATCTAAAAAACAGTTCATGATCTTGTAATCCCAAAACTTTCACAGTTTGTAGGCAAGTACTGTGAGAAAGTAAAACTATGGGGAACTGCAGGCATACTGAACACAGAAAAACGAAGATAATGAATTCTGTCAATGTAAGTGATTAACATTTTAGTTTCAGCTCTTCTCGTGCCAATAATTTGTCTAGTGAAAACATTTCACTCCAGTTAGTTTCTTAAATTAGAGGATTTATCCTTTTTTTTTTTTCTTTTTAAATTATTCCTTTGCCTACTTCAAGGGTCACCTCTTCCTTTTTTTAATCAATACCTTGTAATTGCAGAACTGCTGTTAAATGCTTTCATTTAGTTTTATTTGAACTGCTTAACACCACAGTCACTGACAATGTTTATATAGATGTATATAATATTATAATCTTTAAAATACATTGAAGCTATGGTAACCTCAAAATGCAACATTTCTGGCTTGCTTTTGGTATAATTTTATCTCCCATATTGTAATTCTTCCACCTTGTTTCTGATATAACTTTTACTTTTAATTACATAGCTTGTATCTTATGTCAGCAAATTTAATAAGCTAAAATTACTTTAAGTGCATTTGGCATTCTAAATTTGAGAGCAAGTGAATAAATTTGGATGAATTACAGAGACCTAAATAATGAAGTGGGGTAGATGCCAGATACTAATGTCTTATCTTTGTTTCTTAGGTAGAAATCAGACAGACTGTTCCTGCAAGGTGCGATGTAACCGGTGTGCCCGTGTGGAGATAGTGTCAGCTATTTATTGCCATCCTGCATGTTTCTGCTAATGAAATTGACCTGCTATTAAAGTCAAGCTGAATAGAGTCGAAACTCAGTTATACCAACAGCAAGTTTCAATCTGACAAAGTTAATAGAATTTCTTTCTGCAGATTTTACAGAACATGACATCACAGATTCTTTCTGCACTGTGGTCTGGGAAAAAGCATTAGAGTAAAATACTCTGTAGTTTCATTATAGCCTCTAGAAAAAACTGCCTTCTCCCAACAATATTTAGAGAAGCAAAACAGACCTGCTTTAACCTATCGTAATAGAAAAGGTTGCTTGTGGTGCTGTACAAGGATCATTTCTGTGCTTTTATAGAGCACATTATGGCTCTGCTCTATATCAAATTTAAATTTCATGTTTTCTCAGTGAAGTGCTGTTCAAGGTGATTAAGGATGTGTGATCTTTCTCGGTATGATGTATAAGCTCATTCTGCTTTCACTTCATGCCTCCTCTTTATGCTTACACACCAGTAGCAGAACATTAACCTCTGTTTTAATTCTACAATGTTAACATGGAGCTCTGTGTAGTGAAGGTGGTGAATAAAATCAAATCATATGCCTCAGAGATTCAGACAGTGGCCCGCATAGAAGGCAGAAAGACTCCCCACCCACAAACAAGGACATAATCTGGATGAATCTTGAAGGTGCCCTGTCATTTATTCTTTTTTCTTTGTTCTCTTTTACAGCACCAGTCTCTGCTGTACCTGACAACAGGACACCAGTTGCAGCAATCAGATACGTTCAGAAAGTTCCAAACGAAAATGTGGTCATCCCCTTCTTGTATCCAAGAAAAACAATTACAGTCTTTCCCTCTTTTTCCCCTGCAATGGGAAATTGATTTATTTATCGTAAGTGCCAGTTTGAAGTGTCAGTATGTTGCTCACATTTCTGAAGTCAGAGCTGATTTCTGCATAGAGTTAAAGATGGGTAATCTTTGTAGAATTATGGATCTGAATGGGTTCCTGTGACCACCTAAGACACCTCATATAAAAGTAAACAAGCTAGAAGTATCCCATGGGTACTAAGTACTACGCACACAATCCAAGACCTAATTGTATGTACCGAGATTAAATCCATGGCCTTATGGGTCAGTTGTATGTCTGAAAGAAGTGGCCATGATGACAGTGGAAAGTGAATCTGATATTAGAAAAGGTATAGTAAACCTTTTTCTTTTACATATTTCTTCCTCTTCAGAGGACTTTCAGACTTCCCTCTGGTTTTGATTTTTATTCCAGTTTTTAAATTTTGCTTCCAGTTTAACCAATTGCAATTAAAAACATTTCAAAGGAATTTGACAACCCTCTAAATCTGAATTATGGAAGCACTGTATTCAGGACTCCACAGACTGTTCCTAACACATCCAAGCATCAGCATGCTTCTCCACTTTAGATTAGCAGGCTGATTTGACAATTTGGTCCTGTGATGTCATATGATTTCATTTGATTAGTGATGAAAGATTGCCACTAGTCTCTGATATATGGGAGACATTTTGAAAAATACAGGGAAATCTTTATTTTTCTAGAATACTGGAGATTTACAGACAGTTCCAAACAGTAAACACAGAAATTAATAACCCACTTCTATAAACTTAGTTGTTTTTTGTTTTTTTTAAAAAAAATAAGTAGCTTTTAACTGCATTATCACATACAGTTTTGAGACAGCTTATTTTCTTTATTCCCTATGCAGTCTGGGCAGTTGCAAGTTAGTGAACATGGCATATCTTTATTGCTCAAGCAAGGGACAGGAGTGACCTTCACACAACACCGTTCTGATATAGAAATGGTTATTATTTCCCTTTCGTGTATGGTTTCTACCCACTTTATCTTGTTTTCACTTCACTGCTGTGAATATAATTTTTTCTCTAAGTATCAGTGCTATAGAGAACTTATTTTTGATGCACAGCTCCAATTGAAATCTTTCCATGTTGAACTTTGAACACCAAAATGCTCAAGGGCCACAAACAACTGAGAATGCTAGTGGTGATTAAACAGAAGTGGTTGTAACAGTCTGGACGTACGCACACTTTGCTCTGAAGTAAGTAAAGGTGTGATGACAAGGGAACATGACTACTCTGAAAGTATTGTCTTCCTGTAATAAATGATGTGTATAGCGGTATTTCAGAACCACTCTTGTGAAATAGTGACAGCTTTGTCACAAGTGCCTTCCCAGAAACTACTAGCTGTGTTGGTCAAATGTGTGAAATCCAAGCACGGAAGAATGTTTAATGTTATGCTATGTTTACTTTTTTTATATGTCATATTTCAGTCCAGCTTTAAGTAGTGATACTTTAATATGATCAACATTTAATTTTACTGTATATTCTTAAACTTACACTAAATTACTAGGGAGTGCCTGAAGTTTTTTGATTGCTTTGTTTTATGGATGACAATATTTCTATGAATGTGAGGAAGAATTCCCCAAAGCTATGGATCTATAACTGTCTGGATTAATATATATTTTGCAAACATCAGTGTGTCTAGCATTTTACTGGAAACTATGAGTCCTGTGGGCTATGCAGTTTTTACTTTGGTTTGGGTTTGTTTTTTTTTTTCCAAGTAGCCCCAAGAATGTTAGCAGTAGCATTCAGATGGTGTGATAACTAGCAGAAGACAGTGGTGTGAACTGCCCTTGGGAATCTCTCAGCTTTTTCTCACACTCAGTGAAATTAGAAAGTTGCTCTGACAGTCAGAGGTAGACTGCAGCAGACTGTGCCAAGAAAGAGGAGAAACACACCCTCTATTGAAGGTTCTGGAGAGGTGAAAGAATTAGAAGATTTAAGGATAGCCTTTGCATTTTTAGGCTGTGAATGTTATTAGTGAGAAATAATAGAAATTACAATATTGACTTATTGTCTGGACTGCTGCCTCAAGTACATGAGTTTCACTTTGCTGGCTGCAGTGCCCCATTTCCATGACTGTGTAAATGGAAACTCTTAAGAACAGTGATGTAGCTGGCAGACCAGGTACAGACAGCTCATGAATATTTTTCTCTTATCTTAGATTGGTATAAAATGTCACTGGAAATTATTTTTGCTGTTGCAGATGTCTGAATGAGACCATAAAAAATAAATATCAGTATTGTGATCAGCTGCAGAGGGTAATGGAACTGTAATGACATCCCTTCTTGCAAATAACTTTGTTTGCCATCTAGCTCCTGCTGTGCCAGCCAGCTCCTGTCTGCACAGCTCAGAATTGCTAGGAGCCAGTTTAACACAGTTTGTACCGTTTTCTGCTGGCGTTGACATATGGTTAATAGGTTTACTGAAATTTACCTCCAAGATTTGTAGGCTGAAAGCCATTTCAATGCACTGAACCTGCTGTTATTTCACATGGGCACCAGTGATATAACCAGGAGCATCAAGGGTTGCAAAGACATAGGAAGGGTGTTGAGGAATCTTAGAGCACAGGTACTTTTTCTATCAGTCATCCCAGTCAAAAGGAAGAGGTTTGAAAGGGCCAGTCTAATCTCGTGAATCAAGAGCTGATCATGGGACTGCTGCCACAGCCAGGGATTTTGCAATCAAGACTACAGGACTCTCTGAGAAACCTGGTCTGCTGGGGTCTGAGGTAGTATTTCAGAGAATGAAAAGACCATCTTTCATCACTGGCTTTCCAACCTGCTAAAGAGGGCTTTAAACCAAAGTTGCTGGGACAGAGGAATCTCAATTTATCCTGCATCTACCATTTTGAAGCCAGTGCCAGCAACAGATGTCAGAGTCTAGAGAAGGATCTCAGGACAGCAGGAGAGCACCTGAAGAGCAGCACAAAGAAATGTCAGCCAGTAAGCCAGTTTCATCAATGATCCATTGTAAATGCCTCTATGTAAATGCCTGTAGCATAGTGAATTAAAAAAGAGGAGTTAGAGAAGTGCACATCGGCAGGGCTGTGATATTACTGGCATCATGAACTGGCTTCTATGACTGGAATACTGGAATGGATAGACAGAGGTTCTTCAGGAAGGACAGGCAGAGTAGATGAGGTAGGTATATCTCTCTCTATCAGTGACCCACTGGAGTGCATGCAGCTGTGTACGAGGGTTGATGAGGAGCCAAACTAGGGCTTATGTGTTGGGATTAAAGGGAGAGCAGGGACAGGGGACATTACAGTGGGAGGTCTGCTGGGAAAGTCCAAGCTGGAGAAGTACAGGAGTGGACTCAGTAGCAGATAGGATTTAGGAGCTGAATTTTGGGACAAGTTCAAAAGGCATGGATTGGATCAAAGTATGAATGACAGAGTCCTCTCAGATACCTGTTGTTGATGAAAATTGTTCCCTCATCTTTACACCCAATATGATATATATGGGATGGAATAGTTTGTTGGTCAGTTTAGGGTCATCTGTCTTGTCCAAGCCTCCCTGTGGGGTTACAGTGAACAGACTTAGGTGAAGAACAACCCTTGCACAAAAATACCAAGCACTCACTAGAAATTAAACCTTGGGAGCAGTAGATAAAATAAGAAAAGCTTAGAACACAAAACATTCTGTTGTAGTACTTATGTGACCTTTGTAGATAATGAACTTGCAGAGTTAATGAAAAATAGTGTTTTGTGAAACTCTACTGTAGTCTGCTTGCATCATTGTGTATATATTAAGAGTATATAAGTAACACAGTTAGCTCAACAAAATGTCTTCAATCCACAATTGGAGTCTGTGTCAATACACCACCCCTCCCCACAGGTGCAGTCTCTCACTCACTGCACCCCTATGTGGAGTGTAAGGTTTAGCACTGACCTTGGTCATAGAATCATAGAATCATAGAATCTAGAATCGTAGAATCATAGAATCATAAGGGATTGGAAGAGACCTTGAAAGATCATCTAGTCCAATACCTCCAGGATCACCTAGACCAAGTCACATAGGAACACATCCAGGTGGGTTTTAAACGTCTCCAGTGAAGGAGACTCCACAAGCTCCCTGGGCAGCCTGTTTCAGTGCTCCATCACCCTCACTGGGAAGAAGTTCCTTCTCAGGTTGATGTGGAACATCCTATGTTCCAGCTTAAAACCATTGGCCCTCATCCTATCACTAGATAACATTGAGAAGAACCTGGCTGCATCCTCCTGACACCCACCCTTCAAATATTTATAGATATTAATGAGGTCACCCCTCAGTCTACTCTTTTCCAAGCTAAAGAGATCCATCTCCCTAAGTCTTTCCTCATAGGGACGTGTTCTTCTTCCTTCATCATCCTTGTTGCTCTACACTGGAGACTCTCCAGCCTCTCCATGTCCTTCTTGAACTGAGGGTCCCAGAACTGGACTCAATACTCCAGGTGTGGTCTTCCCAGGAGCAAATCTAAGCAGGAACCTTTCTTTAGAGTAATCCTGAGTAGTAACTGTAAATATTAAGAGTCATCACTTGTAGAAGAAGACACTGTCTGCACAAATAAGTTGCAAACTGCAGAAAGTGTAGTTAGTTAGAAGAAACTGAGGTGAGGACTAAAATCAGTGAATAGAATTAATTCTATTCTAGTTCAAACCAGGAGCTTCAATTTTAACTTAGATATTTATGAATGTAGATGGCAAGTCTCTGCAAAGAGAAGGACACTTTGTTGTCTTTATTTGAGTTATAAATGATTTCTGCCAAAGTTGCTGTAATTTGAAAATTGGTTGGGTCCCTGGTGATACAATGAAGCATGAAATCAATTTAAACAAATAGAACATGTTGGTCCTTTGTACTTAAGCTGGTCCAGTGGGTCAAGTGTTCAGAACAGTGTGTCTTTGCTCTGGTGGTTGATAGTATCACAGTATCACAGTAACGATAATGTTGGAAAAGACCTTAAAGATCATCCAGTCCAACCTAAATCCAAATAAACCAAGTAAACTTAACATCTAACATCTAGATCATGCCACTCAGCACCTCATCCAGCCTAACCTTGAATACCTCCAGGGATGGTGACTCAACTACCTCTGTGGCAAGCCCATTCCAAGACCGGATCACTCTTTCAGTGAGAACTCTTTTACTAATGTGAAAACTAGCAACCGTGTAACAGCCAAAAGATTAAGCCAAATCAACACGANACCGCATCTGGAGTATTGTGTTCAGTTCTGGGCCCCTCAGTTTAGGAGGGATGTCGAGGTGCTGGAAAGGGTCCAAAGAAGGGCAACTCGATTCATTAAGAGGCTGGAAGATCAGCCCTATGAGGAGAGTCTGAGGGAGCTGTGTTTGTTTAGTCTGGAGAAGAGGAGGCTCAGGGGTGGCCTTATTGCTGTCTATAACTGTCTGAAAGGTGGTTGTAGTCAGGCGGGGGTTGGTCTTTTCTCCTTGGCCACTGGAGACAGGAAGAGAGTTCATAGTCTTAAGCTCCATCAGGGGAGGTTTAGACTTGACATTAGGAAAAGATTTTTCACTGAAAGAGTGATCTGGTTTTAGAATGGGCTGCCCACAGAGGTGGTTGAGTCGCCATCCCTGGAGCTGTTCAAGGCTAGGCTACATGAGATGCTGAGTGGCATGACCTAGATGTTAGATGTTAGGATTACTGGGTTTATTTGTATTTAGGTTGGACTGGATGATCTTTAAGGTCTTTTCCAACCTTATCATTACTGTGATACTGTGTTAAGATCCCAGCAAATATCTGGGAGATTGAAGTCGCCTAAGAGAATTAGGGCAGGTGATTGTGAGATGTCCTCCAGTTGTTTGTAGAATATTTGATCAACCTCATCATCCTGAATGGGTGGTCTGTAGCACATTCCAAGCACAGTGTTGATCTTGTTAACTAACCCTGTAATCTGAACCCGTAGGCTCTCTACTCTGTCATACCTGATCTCAAGTTCTGTGACTTCCAGAACTTCAGCAACATAGAGGGCCACCTCCCCAGCCATTCTGCCTCTCCTATCTCTCCTGAACAGTGTATACCCATCCAGTCCAACACTCCAGTCGTGTGATTCATCCCACCATGTTTCAGTGATGGCAATTATGTTCTACAATTCCTGGCATACAAAAGCTTCAAGTTCCACCTGCTTGTTGCCCATACTTTGTGCATTAAAATATACTCACCTCAGTTGGGCTGATACATTTGTCTTCAGAGTGGATACATCATCCACTATTTCCTCCCTAGAGTGTGTGTGTGCTGTATGAGTATTCATACACCCTTACTGGTAGACGACTGAGCGGAACAGTGAATTGTTGTCTCTGATTAGAGTCTTCCTGGCTTGTATGAGGCTGCACTGTCATAGTAGTTGGTGAGACAAGAAGCTACAAGTTACATATTTGTAAGTTTATAAGTATATGAAATTGTTCTTTACTGCCTTCAATGTTTTCAGATTGTCAGAAGTTGTGCATGTCATACAGGCAGTTAGATTTTTGACTACTGAATATAGGTATGAAAAGATTGTTCTTGAGGAATTATAATTACATGCAGTTGAAACTGGCTATTTTTACAAGAGGTGTAAGGAATGAATGGAGAATACCTTGGTTGGTAGGTTTTTTCCTGTAATAAGTGTATTTGTGGCTTTTTTATCCTAAAATATAATAATCTGCATTATTCTTATACTCTAAGATTTTGTCTTAGGCTTCTATGGAATTTATGATGCAGGATTCCATATCTCATGTGAATATACACTTATGAATGGACAGAAGAAACAGTATTTTTCAGTGCACTGAGAATTGTCTTTGTGTTATTTCAGATTAATGAAGTAGATTCCATTTCAGCATTTTTTCCAGCCATGTGAAGGCTTCTTGCTTTCCTAGAAAATGCTGAAATGAGTTTTACAATCTTAAAAAATAAGTCATCATTCTTCTTAAAGGAAAAAGAATCAAACCTTTTTCTAAAGCAAACATGCTTTCCTAAATTCTAAGCAGCATTTGCTGACTATAAACATGCATTTCTATGGAGTACATGGGATTTAATAAAATACTTGAGTTTTATAAAATACTTTAGTCTTTCACGTTCTAGCCTTGCACACCATGTTGTTTTATAGTATATGCCATTTTTTTGCTTTTTTTCAAAAATCTCCCAAATACTGACAAGCTATAGCAGTTCCTGAGTTATTTTGCTCCTAACATTCATGCACTATGTTAGCAGCCATCTTCCTTTTAAAGGTTTGGAATGAAGGCAATAATTTATGCTATTTAAAGTTCAGGGAACAAGCATTTGAGCAATATGATGCTGAAAACTGACACTGTTACAACAAATGTTTAGACTCCTACTTTCATTACAAATGGGTTTAGGGTAAGAAGATTCTGGAGGGTAAGACTCAGCAGATGTGATACTAGGAGGCCTGTATAAATTTTGGCTGGCATTTCTGTTGTCAGTGTGAAGCTGGTTTAAGTACACAATTTCATGGTTGGCCAGTTACTGTTCTTGGCTGAATTTATTTTCAGTGCTGGTGAAAAAAATTATTGGTTTCCCAGTTGCTGCTCAGAGACCATAACCCTTGACAGAAAATGCATATCCCATCACTATCTTAAATTTTTAATCCTATGTCTATGTATTGATGAAGGTTAAATTACGTTACTGGATGAACAGCCAAGTAATTAACTTTTATGAGATAATTAATTGCTTGACACTGATTGCAAAATGTCTCCCTTTCTCCTTAAGTAAACAGAAAAGAATTAACTCATTTTCCATTATATGTCTTCATGAATGTAATGTATATTAACAATCCTTAATGGTGACCCATCAGTGGTTCTTAAATAACTCATAAAGTTGAAAAATTTAGATCAATTTATTTAAAAGTAGTATTCTAACCTTGGATCCACTAATCTAACGTGATATTAATGTCTTTTAGTCGCCTTGCTGACTCCATGAGATGTTCCTGTGGCTACCATCCATGATTTTGATGTCCTTTAAGATTTTAATCTTGTGCATGTTTCAGACATTTTTTCTTTGCCATGGGAAGTAGTTATGGAAAATCTGACCCCTTAGTTTTGGGCTGAAAGGAAAGTTTTCCCTCAGTTACTAAGGTGTAGTAAACCCTATGTTCAGGAAGTTAATTAGGGACAATAGTGATTTAAGATGTTGCCTGTCGAGTCTCCTGAAGAAAGCTTCCCATCTGACTGTTATCCATCAAATTTGCAGTTTAGTAAAGAAAAAGAGGAAAAAATGCAAGGGATTAAAAAGAGAAACCTTGTCTAACATGGAAGATTTTCCTTCCTGTGTCCCTAATGTCTCCTCACCACTCCCCAGCATGTACCTGCTGAATTGTTCTGAGGGAAAGAACTGTCTCAGAGAGTTGTGAGGGAAGAGTGTCACACCCTTGAAGCCCCATAACATCCTTGGTTCCAGCACTGGCAAAACTGCAGATTTTGTGGCGCACTAACAATGATACAGAACCTGAAGAAAGATCCACTGTCTTGGGCATTTTAATTCTTACACTAAATAGCTGCAGTTGGATTTATATCCAGCCTATTCCAGAGTATCACAGGACTTTGCTCATATCCTGTTGTTTGTATGTTCTTTATGCTCTGAGCTGCTCTTAATTTTGCGTTTTATTCCTTGTCATAACTACACTCACATTCTAAAACTTCTATGGAAGAGTATCAGTGTGTCTATCGGCGCATATGTTTCCAATATCATATATTAGAACTGAAGCATCAGTAAGGGCTTGGCTAATCCTAAATGCTTAGAAAAACCCTATTCAAGTTCCACAGAAAAGGAATTGTAATGTACATTAAGTTAGAGCTTAACTGAGTTTAAAAGAATCTGAAACCATTGTGCAGTTTCAGCTCCTACGATATTTATATTAAGGTTCATGATACTTTTGATGATTAGCCCAAGTTTCATCAGGATACAAGTGCAAATTGTCAAGTTTCAGAAGTTTCTGAATCTACACTGTGTTCTTGCTGGACTGGTTCCTCTCTATTATTTCCCTGTTTTAGATCTTTTCAGAATGTTTGACACTTATGTCTAGTTCTTACCAGAATGATTTTCAGATCAGCATTTTCTGGTTTATTTGGAATTTGGCTATTGTAATATTTAATTGCAAAAGAAACATATCCACCACATCTTAAAAACTCCATTATGAAGTTCATTGGCTGCTATGCTGTATTATTTAATGTTAGAGCTTGTTAAGGTATTTTCCGTCAACTTGTAAGTCCTATCCTTACTCACTTGTGCAGCCAAGTTATACTGATTCATATCTTAAACTCATGAAGTTGGAGAGAAAACAAACAGGCAGAATAAGCTGTGATGAAACATTGGCAGTGATTTTCTGTCTGATCTAATTTTACTTTCACTACTTTTCTTTCCACAAAAGGAAAGACACTTGAGACTTCTAAAATGTGAGTCAATTTAAGTGACACATTCATATAACTTCTAACTTCATAAGTTGATCAGATTGTGTGAGGGTCAGAAAGTGCTGGAGGATAAGTCTCTGACAGTTTCTGGTGAAGAAGAAGTAAGAGAATGGCATGGGGACACCACAAGTAATATGAAGTCCTCTTCTTTCCTCAGAAGCCCTTCAATACTCTTGTGCTAGGGGGATTCTAGTCCACACATCTTTCCCCACTTTTTCTTAGATCACTGATCTGAGAAATACTTTTACTTGGTGTATGACCTGGTTATAAATTCCTTGCATCGCAGCTGTCACTTTTTGACAGACTCATTTGCTGACTATTCTCCAGTATCAATTATCCAGTTGTGGTCAGCAGACATCTGGACACTTTGTATTGTTGGCTCAGGACCAGTGGTTTGAATTTTTTTGTGCATTTCTTTGAGAAACATTTCTTGTGACTGACATACACTTCATGCTAAATATCAGCATCATGAAACACAGAATTTTTGAGGTTAGAAAAGACCTCTGAGCTCATCCAGGCCAGCCCATGACCTAATATCACCACATCATGGCATTAAGGGCCATAGCCAGGCTGTCCTTAAACACCTTCACGGATGCAAACTCCACTAGCACACTGGGTGGACCTTTCCTGTTGTCTGATCACCTTTGCTGTGAGGAAGGGCTTCCTAACATCCAACTTAACCCTCCCTTGCTGCTTCAGGCCCTACCCTCTTGTCCAGGTGCTAGTTGACTGGGAGAAGAGCCCAACCACCAACTGACTACAACCTTCTTTCAGGTAGTTGTAGAGAGGGAGAAAGGTCCCCTTATGTCTCCTCTTCTCCAGGCTCAACACCCCCAGTATCTCCCAATCAGCCTTTCCCTCCAGTCCCTTCTCCAGTCTCGTTGCTCCTCTGGTCCCGCTCCAGCCCCTCAATCTCTTTCTTGAAGTGAGTGGCTCAGAAATGCCCCCAGTACTTGAAGGCAGGCCTCACCGGTGACCAGTACAGTGCTGTTGGACACATTATTACTGATAAAAGCCAGGATGCCATTGTCTGAAAGGTAGGTAAATTGAATTGTCTTCCTTCACATATCCAATAAAGAGAAATTAGATCCACGTTAGAACTGCTAAACTGGAGTTTGCAAACAACAAAGTTACTGTTTTTCCTGATTGCCCATCCACAAGGGGATCTGACACTGTTCTGCAGACCTGTGACTTTTGTCTTCTACAGCAAAGTGTGCCAGATGGGGATAGTCAGGAGAGTCTGAGCCACTGTGTCTTCAAAAGTTCAGATAAATTGAAGAAGCTCAGGAAAATCCAGGGGGACCTTTCCAAAAGTCTGCTACCTTTGAATATTGTCTATAAGTAATCCTGAAGGACAGGATACAAAAGAGAAGCTTCATTTCCTGAATTTTTTTCCTGAGTCACTCTTGAGAATCCAAGTTCAGTTAAGCAGCAGTTTAAGGACTGGTTTTTTTCAAGTCTGCTGTTAAACCTAATTCAGTTTTTTTCCTTAATTCTCTTTTTATGTCAGGGACATCTTGAAAAATACTTTGTAAATAATGGAAGCTGCCATCCAATGTAAACCTCTGTTTCTTCTGTTAAATCTTGAATGGGAGAAATCTAGCTATTTATTTTTTCACAACATTTGGATAGTCAGATTGGGTGATGGGAAGTTTTTGTATCTTACATTTTAATTAAATGAACCTTCAAAATGGAAATTTGAAAGCAAGTCCGTATATTATTTGGGAAAATGTTTCAGAAGTAAGAATATTTCTTTAAGAAAACTGGAATACCTCAACGTCTAACGGAATGCAGGAACTGGCCATGTATAAAAACATATGTCATATAAAATAGAGTCCACCTGCATTACAAATGAGCTATTACCATTAGTCTTGAATGGCTGTGGCAAGCAGGAGGGTTCACTAAATTGTTCCATTCATGCAATTTTATTTTGATTACTTACTCTGATATGTGATCGAGTTTTTGAGGGCTTTTTATATAAGGAGTATAAAATTAATATCTTGTACATTTACAGAAGGTTTAAGATTCCAAATCAAACCTTTAAGCTAAGAAACATCAATGTAACGATATCTATGTGTCGTGGGTTTCAAACTCTGACTGCATTTTAACCAAGAACCTTTGACTAAATTGCTAAACATAAAGGCAAGATTTAAGCAAACCACTGATGGCAATAAAACCATTGACTCACTTTGGGGAAAAAAAGCAACAAGACATTTTCATTTACTCCCCCCCACACACGCCAGAGTATAAAACCCAGAAGACATACAAGCAGACATATGGAGCTTTGTCACGTTGCTCCTACACCGGACTGAGAAAAAGTGTCAAGAACGTCCACACTGTAGAAAATTCCTGTTTCTTTTAAAACTTCAGTTGTTGTACAAATCCCAAAATCTTGGTTTCCACAGACATTTCAAGAGCCAGTCTCATTCTCCATAAATCTTTATAAAGTGCAGAATTCACAGTCACCGGACCAAACAAGGCAAATTCCGCAGGTCTAGACAAGGATATCCTCTTGCTGCAAATCATTTTCAAAGCAGCAACCATTTCTATCTCAGTGGTAGCAGCACTAGTCTGACAAGACAACATCCAAGATGGAGGAGACATGGAGGAAAACAATCAGAAACGTAGAGGAGATTGGGAGAAGGAGAAACAGGGGCAAGGGGGCAGAAACTTTCTTTGCAAACTTTCCAAATCTCAACTTTTCAGCGGAAAACATACGAATTAGAGATTCTGCTCAGGATTTAAGCCTGCACTACCTGAAATGTACAGATGTTTTACTGTAGGGGTGTGTATGAGACAGAGGTTATACACACACTTACATGTATGTACATGCACATACAGCTATACATGCATGTGCATGCCTTCTTACAGTAGACTTTTCCCAATCCCTCTGTTCTGTTTTCTGTGTCATCTTGTTTCTGGAGCGGATTACTGTAGCGTTAATGGTAGCTTATTCTAATTACTTGCATGTAATTCCTTCATTTCAAGTAGTAAGGTCTACAGACAAGAATAGATTTATTTGTCAATACTTCAGCCTCTGCTAACTTAAAAAATATAAATAAATTCAAACCAGGCTTAAGTGTCCTTTGCACTGGAGTTGCCTCAGTACTGCCTACATTTTCTGATTTTTTTGTTCACAATTGTGTTTGGTAACCACAGTTTTGTGTGTCAGCCCCTGTCACTGTATGTCACATAGCTGTGTGGCAGCTTCTGTCACACTATGTTTTATTCCTAACCAATCGAGTCACCTGTTTCAGAGTTAAGTGTGCGGCTTACTCTTAGCCTGACAGGCATGCACTTGCAGTGGGTGTGCATGTGCAACACTCCTGACAAATCTTAGGCTACATAAACATGTTGAAAGAAATAAAGTGACTCTTGTAAAATTAATTTGGGGTCTGGTAGATTCCAAGTATTGACTGCTGCTCCTTGATTAGCTGTTGTTTCTATGCCTTTAGCTTGTCCAGCCGCTTTGTTTCCTGCATGGATGGATGGATGGACAAATGGACAGACATGCCACGGTTTAGCACCAGGTTAGCTGATAAAATTATATTCTGCCCAACTGTGCAGACAGAAATGTTCTCCCACCCGCTGGAGGGGAAGAAAAGAGCTAAAGTAAACACGTCCTGGAAATGGAATTAGAAATATTAAACATTATTAAACTTTATTAAAGACTTTATTAAGTAGGAAATAAAAACAATAAAGGGAAAGTAAAAGGGGGGAAAAAAAGTGTTCCTCCTCAATTCAAGTCCACCCCTCCCCCTGCCCAGACCTGATAACACCTAATTCCTAAGAGATGCTAAAAGCCGCAGAGGAGGGCAGAGTAAAACGGATAGACTGGGAATCTCCTCGGCAATACTTAAATATTCAATTTAAGCAGTTTCCTAGACTGCAGTCTGAAATTGCAGGAAAGGATGGAGATAGCAGGAAGATAAAGGGAAGACTGAAAAGGGAAAGGGTGGAAAGCAGTTGGGGGTGAAGCAGAAGAGGGACAGCAGGCCACAGGAACAGATCGGCCGCAGTGTGCTACTGACCAAAACGAAAACTGAAACCAGCCTCCCAAGACACACAAACAGGGAGGGGGTATCAAGAAGAGAGGAAAAGGAATACCCTGTCCCCAAATAAGGACCCCAAAATCTGTCTGGCCCACCTGCTCAACCCGTCCCCTGCAGCAGTCACCCCTCCCCTTCACTTCCACACCCCTCTGACCTCAGCACCCCACTGAGGTGTGCAGGAGGAAAAGCAAACATTCCTGCAGGATGCCCTTGTATGCTAGAAGAGAGTTTGGCTCAGGAATACCATGAGCAAACATGATTTCAATTTCAGCAAATCTATAACAGGACGGATGGATGGATAAAGCGTATACAACAGCATATACATGCACACGCTCTTCCTGGTTAGTTCCCAGCTGTGAGGAGTGAACTCTGTATAATGAACCATCAGCACTGATTTCCCTGAATGGCCAGACTGAAGGACCTGTTGAAGAACTACGTAACTCTCTCACTGACAATGCCTCTAACTCTCCTTTATCAGATTCTTTTCTTACTGTGCAGAGGGAAAACAACCATACAGCCATTCCCAAGTGCATATTCGCACACGTACACGACAATTCATTAATATACATATTTATTTATTTATATGATGACACCAAATTGTTCACTAGCATCACTCATTTTCTCCAGATGATGTTCTGACCACAGTAGAAAGCCTAGCAGGGCATGTGTCCTTGATAGTTGTAGCACCAGTAACTCAATAGTTATATGTGTTGCAATAGAGAGCTAAGATCTATTTGTTATTCTCCTATCCTAAATCACTCCCTACCATAGTGATTTGGCTCTTCCCTTCTGCTTTTCAGCTGAGTTTTTATTTCAGTGCTTCTCTGCTGTAATCATGAGACCTTCAACAGAAGTGGAAAAAGTAAAGGATTAGAGATACGATATAGCATAGTGTAAGGAAAAGCATAGGTGAAAATGAAGTAGAACTCCTTTATTATCCCAGAATAGAACATTTTATGTGATTTTGTCTTAAAATAGAAGCTACAGGAAGCAAGGGAGGTTATTAAGAAGGACTGTGTAGAACTGGCTGATGTAATTATTCATGCTGAAATAAGAAATATCAAGTAAAGGGAAATCATTAGTGTTTCTCAAGGGTTAGAATTGAGAGTAATTTCATAGAATCATAGAATCATTACGGATTGGAAGGGACCTCGAAAGATCATCTAGCCAATCCCCCTGCAACAGCAGGATCAACTGGACCAAGTCACACAGGAACATATCCAGGCAGGACTTAAATGCCTGTAAGAGCACATAGCATCTTCAGTTACATACATTGCTTTAGAAAATGTTTTTATCATTACATTCTTACTCTATATAGCAACAGTGGTTCTTGAAGGCTGATGATGCCCTTTAAGATATAAGCTGCAAACATCTACAATTTTTCAAACTCTAATTCTTCCTTGCTAATTGTAAGTGGGTTGGGTAATTGTGCCTATACTGCTAGCTACTGATCCCTGGCTGGCAGAATTGTGCTTTCAAAAGAACAGCTTTAGTTGCTGTTCACCGTACGCTGGACATATTAGGCTTTGCATCACCATACCTTTGGTTATATGTGTCCTACAGAGTCCTTGAGGGACTGTTCATTTAGTAGGATTTAAGATTGCTGTGTTGCATGGAGAAAGCAATTCCAGACAATGATGTGGCTGGAATGCATGAGGAATGCAGCAGTGGTGGTTTGAACCTGTCTAAGTCCTTGATCACATGGATTTTTCATCAAAGGAGGAGAGTGCAATGCAGCTGGTTGAAAGAAGAGACAATAGAGAATGTCAGGAGCAGCTTTGAAGTCAGTCACAAAGTTTGTTTGAAGTAACAGGACAGAGGTTGTATGTGCCTGGATATTGAAACAGATGTAAATCAGTGTTGCTTGTGTGTTTTGCTGGCACTTTCCTCCTACAGGTCTCAAAGCACCATCCAAACATAGAAATGAAGCTTCCAGACCCACTTGAGACTCCTCTCATGAGTCTTTATTGATTCTTTCTTTCCATTATAATTTCTGTTGAATTTGTTTCTCATTGTCAGGCTTTCTTCCTTCAGCTCACACCACTGTGATCCCCACTACTTGCCCTGTTTGTGTCATTTTTGCTGCTCCTTACTTCTGGATCATGATTTTTCTATCCCCTTTGCCCACCTTTATGGACAGCACAGTCTGGGCTGAAGTTGAGAAACACAGTAGAAAGTGTAAGTAGACCAGGAAGTTCTCTTCAAGTTTCTTGTGATACAGAGAGTATTTTAACAGATGTATTGACACTGATAGATGTGGACCACCTGAAGAAACCCACTTCACTGGCCTAGGGTGATACCAGCAATGCTTAATACTAAATCCAGTAGTTGACATCTTCTGAGCATCTATAACATCTTGAGTTATATAAATAGCAATAGTTCTCTAATTGTTGCAGTTTGAAAATTACCAGAGTTTTCAGATGTGCACATTTGTGCTTTCATGAAGAAAAAAACTTACGTTACTCTCAGAGGACCCCTCCCCCAGTTACCTGTCCTGGGTAGGTTGTGGAGTCTCCTTCTCTGGAGATGTTCAAGACCCGACTGGACAGGTTCCTGTGTGACTTGGTTTAGATGATCCTGCTGTTGCAGGCGGATTGGACTAGATGATCTTTCGAGGTCCCTTCTGACCCCAGAGTGCAGAAGAAGTTGAGGCAACAGGTGAGCCTGCCTTGGTTGATGAAGACTGGGTTAGGGATAAGTTGATCAAACTGGATGTGCACAAATCCATGGGCCCAGATGGGATGCACCCGCATGTGCTGAGGGAGATGGCGGAAGTCATTGCTAGGCCGCTCTCCATCATCTTTGCTAGGTCCTGGGAAACGGGAGAGGTGCCTAGGGACTGGAAAATAGCAAATGTTACCCCAATCTTTAAAAAGGGAAAGAAGGAAGACCCAGGTAACTATAGACCCGTCAGCCTCACCTCCATCCCAGGAAAGGTGATGGAACAATTTGTACTGGAGGCTGTTTCCGGGCACATCAAGGATAGGAGGGTCATTAGGGACAGTCAGCATGGTTTCACAAAGGGAAAGTTGTGCTTGACCAACCTGATAGCCTTTTATAAGGGCTTGACCAGGTGGATGGATGATGGCAGAGCCATGGATGTCATCTATCTTGACTTAAGAAAGGCATTTGACACGGTCTCTCACAGCATCCTTGC
>VXBP01002304.1:0-89523 GCA_013400115.1 Rhinopomastus cyanomelas | reverse complement strand
ACAGCATCCTGGGATGGATCAGAAGAGGGGTGGTTAGCAGATCAAGAGAGGTTCTTCTCCCCCTCTACTCTGCCCTGCTGAGACCACACCTGGAGTATTGTGTCCAGTTCTGGGCTCCTCAGTTCAAGAGGGATGTGGATCTGCTGGAGAGAGTTCAGCGTAGGGCAACAAAGATGAAGGAGGTGGAGCACCTCCCTTCTGAGGAGAGGCTGAGGGAGCTGGGTGTCTTTAGCCTGGAGAAGAGGAGACTGAGGGGTCACGTCATTGATGTCTATAAATATGTGAGGGGTGGGTGTCAGGAGGATGGCACTGGGCTGTTCTCGGTGTCATGTAGTGATAGGACGAGGGGCAATGGTTGTAAGCTGGAACATAGGAGGTTCCACATCAACCTGAGAAGGAACTTCTTCACAGTGAGAGTGACAGAGCACTGGAACAGGCTGCCCAGGGGGGTTGTGGAGTCTCCCTCACTGGAGATGTTCAACGGTCGCCTGGATGTGTTCCTGTGTGACTTGGTTTAGGTGATCCTTCTGTTGCAGGCGGATTGGACTAAATGATCTTTCGAGGTCCCTTTCAATCCTTAGTGATTCTATGATTCTATGATTCCAGTAGGAGCCTCTATACAGTGTCAGGCTCAGGGTTACAATCAAATAGAGTTAAGCGTCTGAAGGTTATTAGACATCATGAAAGAGAGAAGGTTACGTCGTGTTAGGGAGGTAAGGAATTGAAGGAATCGAAAAACAGGATGGCTGTGTAGATAGCAATAATCAATCAGCTGTGAAGGTAGTGTGCATGTACACCACACAGAATAAATGACACAGCAAATCAGAAGATGCATGATCGCCTGTGAGGAAGACAATAAAGTGGCTTCTGTTCAATCACACTGGTTGAGTGCAGAGTTTGTTATTTCCGCATCACATTAGTCTTAATACTGTCTTTGCAGGACAGGAGAAGGAAATTACTTGTCTGGAGTGATACTGCTGTTGCCTTTAACAGACATGGTTAGCACATAGGCCTAGACAACTGGGAACACTGTTTGGACTCATTTTTGTTATGTGACGATGTAAATTTATATCCGTCTGTGGGACAAATGGAGATTGACCCATATGTTCAGTAGAAGGTCATGCTGCAGTGTAGAAAGAAACCGCACAAAGCAAGCACTCCCAGGTTATGTTCCAATAGGAGCCTTTATACAGTCTCAGGCTCACTTGTTTTGTCATTTTTGCTTCTTCAGTCTTCTTAAATTTTGCAGTAGATATTGGTTATGCTGCAAAGAAAACATCAGGTTATGGTTCCACTTCTCCGAAAATCTGTTTCCAGTTCTCTAAGAAGTTAGAAGCTATCCTTTTTAAAAAAGTCCCACATGTTCTCCAAAAGCCTCTATCTTCCCATCAAAGTAGAACATAGTCTGTGCTTTCGCTGTTGTAATTTTTTATCTTATAGATATCACGGAATAAAAGAATTACAGAACATCAGGGATTGGAAGGGACCTCAAAAGATCATCTAGTCCAATCCCCGTTGTCAGAGCAGGATCTTCTAGAACAAGTTGAACAGGAACATATCCAGGCAGGTTTTAAACATCTCCAGAGAAGGAGACTCCACAACCACCCTGGGCAGCCCGTTCCAGTGGTCTGTCAACCTCACTGTGAAGAATTAGAAAAGCCAAGGCCTTCTTGAAATTAAAACTTGGAAGAGAGGTGAAAGGCAACAAAAAGAGCTTCTTCAAATACATTACAGGTAAAACTAAAACTAGAGACAATGTAGGCACCCTGCTGAATGAAGTGGGTGCCCTGGAGACAGAGGATGCAGAGAAGGCAGAGATACTGAATGCCTTCTTTGCCTCTGTCTGTGCTCCTTGGGGCTGTCTTGATATCAAGTCTCAGACTGCTGAGGCCCTAGAGGAACTTGAGACAATAGAGGAGTTTGCTCTGGTGGATGAGGACTGGGTTAGGGATCAGCTGAGCCAAACAAATGTGCATAAATCCATGGGCCCTGATGAGATGCAGCTGTGAGTGCTCAGGAAGACAGTGGAAGTCATTGCTAAGACGCTCTTCATCATCTTTGCTAAGTCATGGGAATCAAGAGAGATGCCAGCCCCCTGATCATTTTTGTGGCCTTTTCTGGCCCTGTTACCTCAGGTCCATGTCCTTCTTGTATTAAAGGCTCCAGAGCTGTTGACAGGATTCCAGGTGAGCTTTCACCAGAGCAGAGTAGAGGGACAGAATCACCTCTCTTGGTCTGCTGACCATACTTCTTTTGATGCAGTGCAGGATGCAGTTAAACTTATGTTCACCTCTCAGTTAAACTTATGTGCACAGGAAAACATACACTTCCGTGTGCTTCTGAAAAAAGGTACAAGGTGGTATACAAAGAGTTAACAGGTAAAGCTACTTGCAAGTGTATCCTCTCTCATTTAAATGCAGAAGTACAGTGGAAGACCTGTAGAAGTGCATAAGGGAGCATTATGAATAGCAAATGAACCTATTTTGATCCTTGATGGATGTTTCAATGAATAACAAATGAGTTCACAGTGACTGGACACAGAAAGTGTTGGTGATGTGTTTGTTTTGGGTTTTTTTCCCTGGCATAATAAAAGAATCATCTTAAAGTGAAGGCATGTGGCAGGCTGTGTTTAGATGTGTTGGTACTGAGAGTTGGGCTGTTAACTTTCCTTTAACTGTGCTTCACACTATTTTATAAAGAAATAACCATTAATGTTCTTTGAAGATCTGCACTTATCAATGATTTTATCTGACATGAAGGAATACATTTGCACTGGGTATTTTAAGTATGGTCAAATATACATGCACTACATGTCTTTTTTTGAACAGTCTCAATTCCATCAAACCTCACTGGAACTTAAATTATACATTTAGTTCTTTTGTTTTGAAATACTAGGGACTAGCTCTCTTACTGAAAACCCCTTCAATTAAACAAAACTAAGACTGCTTAGTTTAGTTTCATAGCAGACAGAGAGGGTAAAGAGGCATAATTGGTCCTTGGGTTTCAAAGTATTTCACTAATATATCAGAAATATAGCTTGAAGTCCAGCACTCAGGTGCTTCAGTGCAGCACAGAGATCTGTGATAAGAATCTGTGGTTTGCTTGCTTTGTTTTGCTTTTTTATTGTCAGAGAGAATGACCTGGCTAAGTAGTGCTTTTGCCTGTTACCAGATTTGCTCATACAAATAGTTGCTAATAGGCTTTGATGTATGCATCTTAGGACCATAGAATGTTTTAGGTCCCTCCCAACAAGACACCTCAAAGATCATCTATTTCCAACCCACCATCATAGGCAGGGTATATGGGAGAAGGTTAAAATACCAGTTTGAAATGTTCATTTTTATTTCATTATTTTTGCAAACAGTTAATTCTGGTTAACTTTATTAGGATTATTCCTCACAAGCAGTTTGCTCTTGTAATTTCATAATCACTGCAAATCACGAGCTGGTGGTGTCGTTTGCCATTTTTGAAGGTAAATAATGAGAAATGGCTGTCAGCCAGCAAGTTGCATGCTTTTTTTTTCAGAATGGCTACACCGTTATTTGGTTATTTATTGTTGAAAAGACTGATAATAAACCTAAAGCTGAACATACGACAGCGTTCTCTAACCTCATCGTCGGAGAACACCATCGAAATTTCTAAGTAGCTTCCTAAAGCTGTATTCTTTATATTCTGACATAGTATCTGGAAATTAAGATCTATCTGGTTGCATTAACCAGCAGTTCAAGTTTAATTATTTTTATCACACAGATCCAGTGTTAGTTTCAAAGTGGCCATTTATACTAAGGGTCAATTTATACAAGTTAAAGGTTTCACAGAACTGGATTTGCTACCCAGGTGCAAAATTCAGCTGCAGCAACATCCTTTAATTGCCAGGCAACCAAAAGGAAAACATCTATTAGTTAGGAATGTGTTCTGGATTGGCAATCAGAGCAAAATAATGTCATGCCCCTGCAGCTGAGCAGCAGAGTCAGGAGGCTACAGGCTGTTGCGTGTCACTCTTGATTTATGACTGCCTATAAGTTAAAGTCACCCATTCTGTCTCAATAAGACGCAGCATATCAAATCATTAAAGGATATGAATTTAAATGTTGGTGGGCTTAATAACAGCATATGAATATATTTTATGCACTTTTTATAAAAGCATGAATTGTCATGCACAAAATGACATTTTTCTCCAGCTAAGTAAGTACTGTACTATGTGTGTTGCATACACATTGAGTATGACCTTTCTAGAGGAGTCAGTTCTACATTATTAGATCTACAGAATTTTGCTTTTGCAAACACAAGGACTGATTATCTTCTTACTGTCTTTATGGTAATTAGCTGTATTTCCACTGCAATCAGTGTAATTATGCAGCATCATAATTTATTTGAATGCAGAGTTTGTCCCAGTGAGCATAGGAGCAGGCAGGATCAAGATGCAGGTACTGCAATTTTACTTCTGCTGTGAGGAGACCGTTAATATCTTTCAATACAATTCCAGTATCCTGAGGCTCCCTCACTCTCCCACACGCTCCCTACCCATATATTGACCGTGCTATACTGCATAGCACTAGCTGTGCAGCCAGGTTTTCCTGTGTTTCTCCTTTGTACAGAAGCTATGTACAGACCCAATGTGCTTTTGATCACAGACATTGAATTTATGTGCCTGTACACTATGCAGACAAAAACTAAGTCTAATTTAAAGTTAATCTTGATTAGATTGTTTTGGACTTAGACTTCAGAATCTTGTTTTAGACTCTGAATTGCCATCATCAGGAAAAAGGCTGTGAGAAAAAAAGTATCAAGACATTTGAAAGAAGTGATAGTTTGATCCATAAGGACACCCAGTCCTCTTTCTTTGACCACACTCCACTTTTGTTGTCATTAACTGACCAACCAACCATAAACCTCAAGAGATTTGTTTGTGGTTTCCCACTTAGGGATAAAATCTGACATTTGCTGCACCATTGTTGTATCTGATGAGTCAAGTGCTTCTTTCTTCTACACCACAATAACCAGGATTTGCTATGTCCCTGCTTCTGGGCTAATAGGTTTGATACTTTGCTGCTTGGACCCCAGTATTTCTTCAGGATAGCAGTTGTGGTTTAACATAGAAATGTTGTGGTTTGAGCTTGACAGGGTTTTTCTGCTACTGGGGAAAAAGGTTGCTAGCAGTAACCCTGATCAGAAAGCTTTGAAGAGAAAAGCTCCCCTCAGCTCCAGTTACTCACCTGCCTCTGAAAGATTGGACCAATAAGCACCTCTGCAAATAAACCTATTATGGAAAATGTTTCCTGTTTCACGTTGGTGGTGGATAAGAAAGCCCAGGATTAGGGCTGTCAGAGCAGCAGACATGCTGGTGTTTGTGGGGATGCCTATGAATCTACAGAGTGAGTTGACATCTCAGTAACCATAGAGGAAGGATAGGAACTGGCTGTTTGTGCTTAAGATTATGTGAATACTGGTGGTGTTACATGTGGGTTCTGTTAAAAGGCATGCCCTGTAAAGTTGTCCGTGCTACTGCTCTCTGTGTGTCCAAGATGCACAGACCTCTGGATGCATTTGGTCAGGCTCCATCAGCTGAGCAGGAGAAATCACAGGTCGTGGAGTCTGCTGTAAGTAGTACTTGTATCACATCCTTGTACCTGATCTGGTAAATTCTTCACTGGGTCACTCACTGCTGCTGTTGTAGTTCAAGTTTCTCTCACCATTTAAAGATCAGTATAAAATATTTACCTTCCTATGGATGACAGCAGGAAAATTAAAATCCACTTTATGAGTGAAATGAAAAAACTAAAAGAAAATAAGGTATTCAGCCTCCTGAGCTACAGGACAGGGATGCAGAGCAGGATACACTGCCCAAATCCAAGAGGAAGCAGTTACTGGCCTGCTATGCCATCTGGATACCCACAAGCCTCTGGATCCAGATGGGACCCATCTAAGAGTGGTGAGGCAGCTGGCAGAGAAGATTGCCCAGCTACTCTCTATCATTTATCAATGCTCCTGGCTAACAGGGGAGGTACCAGGTGAGTGGAGACTGCTAAGGTAATGCCCATCTACAAGAAGTGGAACAGCCTGCCCAAAAAAGTGGTGAAGTCACCATTCCTGGAAATGTTCAAAAAACATGTAGATGTGGCTCTTGGAAACCTGTTTTAGGAGGCATGGTAGCATTGGGTTGATGGTTAGACTTGGCCTTGGAGGTCTCCCCCAATCTTAATAATTCTATGATTCATTAAAACATTAAAACATTGAGATGTCTGTGGAAAAGACAAAATTATCTGCTGTGATGATTGACACATTTGATAAAATAAGCAGCAGCTCTTCTACCTCCTAATGCAGGCAAGATCATGAATAGCCAGATGTTCCCAATATTCAAGAATTTTACATATATTTTAGTCCTTTACTGTTTAGGGTTTGTGTTCAGTGATGAAGAGTAACATTCATGTAATTCAACTGAGAGCTGAGTGATTGTTTAAGGGTTTTTGAACAGCTTCCAAGTCTTGAGAGACAGAGTTTTGTTTCTGGAGAATTATATAATCGCACAAGCTGTTCATAGTAATTTAATTAATAGATTAGAGATGTGGCTTCAATATCTGACGTCAAATTCATGACATGAGGTTTTGTAGTATGAAGAGAAATCTGCTGTACTGCATCACCCTCTGACAATGAATAATTATCATCAGTGCCTGCATTTGATGGAGCTATGCAGCAAATGCAACCTTTGGCCGTGCTCAGTTCGACATTTCTTGCATGGGTGCACATCCATCCGTTTGTACGCACATGCACACGTGATTTTAGCTATCAGTGCTTGATATATAGCTGCTGGAGTTTGGTAGGAGTATTTGAAGATTATTAAGTGTTTTTCAGCTATAGCTTTTATCTAGTTTATTCCAGTTGCCTAAATCTGACAGACCAGTTTAACTGGCCAGAATGAAACTTTTGTAATTTTTGAGTGAATGCATAACTCAAACCTAGGTTTGGACAAATATTTGGATGTTTAAGCTTAAAATTAACTGATCTGAGCATTCATTTCAGTGTAGTTTCTAATATTCAGATGTCCACAGAAAGCAAATCTCATAGTCAGAAACCATAGTCAAGTGAAAAATCACTTTTCAGATTAACTATTAGTGAGTGCTTTGGCCTTGATTAGATAGGGTTTTTTCCTGTGTTCCAGTTTTTTCCTCCATCCACTGCTTGTTGAGGTGTGCTGCTTAATCCAGTTTGCTTCTCCTATTATCACAGAGCTGCAGCACTGCTTTCTCCCACCTAGTGAAATATTTACATGGAATGCATGTCACGTTCTTCCAAAAGACGGCAGCCAGGAGAAAAAGGTTTTATAGCTCAGAGCAGTGAAAGGCTGCATCAGGTCTGCAGTTGTTTCCTTCAGAAGTCCCTCCTATCTGGCATGGGTATGGAAGCTGAATCAACACTAGTTTAAAGAGCCTATGAAGGAATATCTCTAGTGCTTCCAGACTGCTCCTAGCATCTTACGGAGCCCACAGGCATTTTGTATAAAGAAAGCCTCCAGGCTCCTGTAAATCACAGAAAATCTCTGCTCACATAAAGGCTTCTGGGATGAATGCAAATGGCTATCTCTGGAAAAGAAAGCAATGGATATCTCTGGATGGGATACTACACAACTTTGTATGTTCACTAAAAGAGTTTTGTTGAAATAATGCTTTTGAGAGTTTTTAAATTTGACTTGTAGTGGGTTTACTATGGCCAGCACCCAAATCTGCACAACCTCTTTCTCCCTCCATTTTTCTCAGGAGACAGGGAGAAAGTAGATGGGGAGCAAGAACTGGCATGCACTGTCAGCAAGTTTGCTGATGACACAAAGCTGGGTGGTGTTGCCAACACCCCTGCAGACTGTGCTGCCATTCATCGAGACCTGGACAGGCTGGAGAGCTGGGCAGAGAAAAATCTAATGAGGTATAAGGAGGGTAAGTGTAGAGTCTTGCATCAGGTCAAGAACAACCCCAGGTACGAGTATAAGCTGGGGACTGACCTGTTGGAGAGTAGTGTAGAGGAAAGGGACTTGGGGGTCCTGGTGGACAGCAGGATGACTATGAGCCAGCAATGTGCTCTTGTGGCCAAGAGGGCCAACAGCATCCTGGGGTGGATTAGAAGAGGGGTGGTTAGCAGATCGAGAGAGGTTCTTCTCCCCCTCTACTCTGCCCTGGTGAGACCACACCTGGAGTATTGTGTCCAGTTGTGGGTCCCACAGTTCAAGAGGGATGTGGAGCTGCTGGAGGGAGTTCAGCGAAGGGCAACGAAGATGATGAAGGAGGTGGAGCACATCCCTTACGAGGAGAGGCTGAGGGAGTTGGGTCTCTCTTTAGCTTGGAGGAGACAGAGGGGTGAGCTCATTAATGTCTATAAATATTTGAGGGGTGGGTGTCAGGAGGATAGAGCCGGGCTCTTCTCAATGTCATCTAGTGATAGGATGAGGGGCAATGGTTGTAAACTTGACCATAGAAGGTTCCACATCAACCTGAGAAGGAACTTCTTCATGGTGAGGATGATGGAGCACTGGAACGGGCTGCCCAGGGAGTTTGTGGAGTCTCTTTCACTGGAGGCATTTAAGACCAGCCTGGATGTGTTCCTGTGTGACTTGGTGTAGGTGATCCTGGTGTGTCAGGGGGATTGGACTGGATGATCTTTCAGGTCCCTTCCAATCCCTTATGACTCTATGATTCTATGTTTCTATGATTCCATGATTCTATGACAAGAGGGCAGGACCTGAAGCTGCACCAGGCAGGGTTAGTTTGGATGTCAGGGAGCCATTCCTCATGGAAATTGTGATCAGACACTAGAATGGAGTGCCCAGGGCAGTGATGGAGTCCCCATCCCTGTAGGTGTTTAAGGACAGATTGGATGTGGCCCTTAGTGCTCTGATCTGGCCACTGTGGTCATGTTAGGTCATGGGCTGGGCTGGATGAGTTCAGAGGTCTTTTCCAGCCTCGATAATTCTGTGAGTCTATCAATCCTCCTCAGACACCTGCCATTGAAAAAGAGATGCTGACCCTTGTGATCCATCAACTTTATACAAAATATGATGTCCACAGATGGAATGTCTTGTTGGTCAGTGTAGGGTCACCTCTCCTGTCTGCTCCTCCAAGCAGTTGCAGCTTCTGATTCACTGCAACCCAAGGTGACACATAAGATTAGCAGTAACCTTGGTCTTCCTCAGAGCAAGTACATGCAGGAACCTTTCTGCACACTAACTCTTGATAATAACTCTAAACACCAAGACTTACTGCTTGTAGAAGCAGCATAAAGATGGGCAGTTAAGTAGAAGAGATTGAACTGAGAAGTAAAATCCCTGAACAGAATTAATTCTGTTTTAACAAAAACTCAATCCAGAGTAGTAGAGTGTTAACTTTTTTCACAGAAGGTGTTTGCTGCACAAAGACCATTTTTATGTTGACTTTGTGAGCTGCAGGTGATGGGGAATTTTTGCTTCAGAATAAGTGATCCCTCCATAATTTTGTCTTTCACTGTAATGCTTGATTTTTTGTTGCCATTATGTCATTTTATTTTTGCAGGTGCAGGTAAGTCTCATCTACGTACATGCAATGCAAAACACATTTGCCAAATAATGTGAATAATTAAAAGTTAAATTGCAAACTTAATTCTAATTTTTAATTTTGAGCAGCTATGCTACCCTCTTATAAAGCTCATTTGCTGGATGCTGCAAGTGGAATTGGTATTGACTTGGTTTACCTGGAGACTGCTGAACTTCTAACCTTCTTAAAAGTGCATCTTAAGAGCTTCTTATCTTATTTCTTTATTTAATTTATTATTATGAGAAATAGAAGATGGTAATAGCAATAATGATTAAGAAACTAGACTCAGATGGGAATGAAAAGTATGCATAATTCATTATCAAGTGATTCATTCCAAAGTTCTTTAAGACCTTCCTCAGTGTAAAAACTGTTTCTATGCATAACAAGTTGCAGCCGAGTTTGAAACAATGAGCATGGTGCTAATGAGCAAGAGGTGCAGCCAACAATGCAGCTGAAGTTTCTGAGCAGACCATTACTTTGGTGGAAGAACAGTACAAAAGCAGATATGATCATCACCAGGAAAACACTTCAGTATCAGGAGAGAAAGAGTTTCACAGTAATATATGGAATTTTAACATCTTTTAAAAGATACCTAACAACATAGTTCAATAAAACAATGATGAGTTCTTTCAGGAATGTTGTCATAATCCAAATATAAAATATTTGGACTTTTCTATCTTTTCACTGACTCCATTTAGCCACTCAATTCAATGGTAAGGTATTGTGAAGTGCCCTTTGAACTACCCTGCAAAATTTGAGGTATCATTCTACTACATTATATTGCTTCCTGAATTCATTAAATCCCTCTGGAGTTCTATCCTTTTTTATGTAAAATAAGTTATTCACAAAAAAAAAACCTACTAAAAAGTGTTAGAAAATTTATCATGGCACAGGCTGTTGTCACAAAATCACTCTGGTTGAAAAAGACCCTTGGGATCATCAAGACCAACAATTAACACTGTTCTTCAAAGTTCACTCTTAAACCAGATCCCTCAACACCAATCCTGAAGGAAGGAGTCTTGTTTGAAGGTTCATTTATTTTTCATTTCTCAGTCCTTTAATGGTATCTGGAATCTACCAATATGTAGAATAGTCAAAATATTGAGGCCAAAAATGTAAAATTTGAGGGGTGATCATTTTGACCTGAAAAATATCTCTGAATGCAGCATCAACTTATTCTTTTGGATTTGGCAAAGCAAGTATAGAAAACTTGCTGATGTTTTATTTTGCCTGAGCTGGGACTGCAATAAAATCCATACATCATATGAATGAAATAAAGTGATAGTTTCAATTTTAACTGGAAAAAAATCCGAAGAACATCTTCAGATCAAGGACACAAAATATTCCTGTAAATATCTTTCCTATCCTGGTCTCAAGTGTTTAAATTAAAGGTATACTATAATTATATAAATAAATAAACTCTCACCAAAACAGGCAAAGGGGAATTAAGCATTACAGCTGGAAATAGAGGCCAAGTTCCCATCTCCTGCCTCTAGCAAGAAACATACCTTAAATCTAAGGTTCTACATAAAGTTAAAGAAAATATCATAGAGCTGCTTTCCTAAGCAATTTTTATCTATATTAAGATAAATATTAATCACCTTTCTCCTGTCAAATGATATTGAGTACAGGGTAACGTTTGTTCATTCTTAACCCCCAATTATTGGGAATTATTGTACAAATACTGAACTATTTTTCAGTAATGCCTCTGGGCAAATGTAGAGCATGATTCTGAAGTAATTCATGCACTAAAGTTCACCTTAATTTAATGTATTTGTATAGATAATTACAATACTATTTCTGTTCATTAACATTTCAAATCTCATTTAAATGTAAATTGTAATATTCTTTTGTGCAAGAGTAGGTAGTTAGTGTCATTCATGAGTAATAAGTCATTTGTTCTTCATTAGCTGTAAGAATAGATAAAGATATAGATAAAACATGGACAGCAGTTGTAGTTAAAAATAGTTACCTGTCTGGAAAGGGGATTTAAAAACAGCATTCATTGTTTTTTCTGTAATTTTACATTTTTAATTTGGTCCTAATTAATAATTCAGAATGTTTTCTAATAATTGTCTTTTTGCACTGCTTGCAAAGAGAGTGTGAAAGTACAAAAATGTTTTTTCTGCATGACTTATGAGACACAGTGTGAAATTTTAAGATATATTTTCATATTGGTCAGGTTAAGCACACTTATAATGCATAACTTTACTTCCAGATACTCTTTAGAGTCTGACAGGGAATATTCAGAATAACGAAGATTGGCTGTGCTTATTTAAAAGAAATAAAATATCTGATCATCCTATTTTGACTGAAAGATGGCAATGGCTTGACCTAATTTAGAACAGGTTTAACTAGTTCCTGAAACTATAGCAAAGTAAAGTACTAATAATAAAGAAAAATATATCATTTCCTTTTTCTTGATTGAATTAGAAGTCAGTCAATGATGGGAACCTGCCACTTGTACAATAGAAAAAAATTAATTGTTGTGGTTTAAATCCAGCTGACAGCTGAGCACCACGCAGCAGCCACTCACTCACACGTACCTCCTCACCCCCCAGTGAGAGTTAAAGGCTGAATCCTTCAGAACAGTTTGTTAGATTCCCCTCCCATCAATACAGGAAGGGAATATAATTGAGTTTGAAAAATAGAATAAATTATAAAAAATATTCAAAATGAAATAAAATTTAAAAAAGAAAAACAACAACAGAAAAACTTTCACAATAAAGAAAAGGGAAATTTAGGGAGATGGTGTAAGGGAAGAAGTACGTACAAAAGGCAATTAGATGTAGTCCTGGCCTTCACTTGGTAGGGGGCACTTGCCATGGAGCAGAAGCATAGGTGTTGGCACCTGGCTGCTTCTGTGTCTGTGCTGTACTGGAAGAGAAGGAAGGGAGGGAAGATGGTGCAGGCCAGTTGCCCGGTTGCACGGTCTTGCCAGATCTCCACTCTGCCAGCACTCACCTGGCAACCCCAAACTCAACACCCCGCAGCCCTCCTGAGCCTCACAAAAAGAGAGTCACACTTAGAACTGGTTTAAGGCAAAAAAGAAAGTGCAAAATCCCCTCTGTATCTACCACCAACAACTGATAAAAGTTTAACTGGCACCGCAGATTAAAGAATATCTTACAGGGCAAGGCAAACGGGCTGGGATAAGGACAGACCACAGGGCTGGGCAGCCTCTTTCCTCTGAGGCTACCCAGAACTGTGAGTAGCCATCCCTCCACTTCCAGATTGTCCCTCCAGTACTGAAGTCCCCCCAGCACCCTACCCCACATCTTCTGTTTCCACCGTGGGGCAGAGGTGAGTGGTTTGAGAGATATACGAGATTATCCTGGGTCCTAAAACCTAACCCATCACACCCAGAAAGGCAGCAAAAGAAGGAGTAGAAGCAGCAGCGTCACAGCTACAGGTGATTATGATTTGGTAGCCATTACGGAGACCAGGTCGGACAGCTCGCAAGACTGGAATGTGGCCATGGACGGCTACGTCCTTTTTAGAAGGGACAGGCCAGCAAGGCGGGGTGGAGGAGTTGCCCTCTATGTGAGACAGCAACTAGAATGCATAGAGTTCTGTCAAAGTTCAGCAGAGGACAGAGCTGAGAGTTTGTGGGTGAGGATTAAGGGGCAGGCTGGCATGGGTGACACTGTTGTGGGTGTCTATTACAGGCCCCCTGATCAGAGTGAGGAAGTTGATGAAGTCTTCTATGGCCAGCTGGCAGCAGCCTCACAGCTGCAGGCCCTGGTTCTCGTGGGGGATTTTAACTACCCAGATATCTGCTGGGAGACCCACTCGGCCAGCCACCCACAGTCCAGAAGGTTCTTCCAGTGCATTGCTGACAATTTCCTGGTGCAAATTGTGGAAGAGCCCACTAGGAGAGGAACACTGCTGGATCTTGTCCTCAACAAAAAGGCGGGTCTGGTTGAACCAGTGAAGGTTGAGGGTTGCCTTGGTTGCAGCGAACATGAGATGGTGGTGTTCAGGGTCTTGTGTGGTAGGAACAGAAGAGCTAGCAGAACTGCAATCCTGGACTTCAGGAGGGCCAAATTTGACCTTTTCAACCAATTTATAGGGGAAATCCCATGGGATAGGGTAGCGGCAGGCAAGGGAGCTCAGGATAGCTGGTTAACATTCAAGGACCACTTTCTTGCAGCACAAGAAAAGAGCATTCCAACAGGAAATAAGTCAAGGAAGGGAGCCAGAAGACCCGCATGTTTAAACAGGGAACTGCTAGGCAAACTGAAGAAGAAGACAAAAGCCTATAGGTCGTGGAATGAGGGGGTGGCCACTTGGGGTGATTATGAGGCTCTGGTGAGAGAATGTAGGGATGCAACTAGAAAAGCCAAGGCCTCCTTGGAATTAAACCTTGCAAGAGAGGTCAAGGGCAACACAAAGGGCTTCTTTACATTGCAGGTAAAACTAAAATTAGACGCAATGTAGGACCCGTGCTGAATGAGGCGGGTGCTCTGGAGACAGAGAATGCAGAGAAAGTAGAGCTACTGAACACTTTCTTTGCCTCTTTCTATGCTTCTGGGGGATGTCAAGCCTCAGACTGCTAAGACTCCAGCGGAAGTGGAGGAAAGAGAGGAGCCTGCCTTGGTTGCTGAGGACTGGCTTAGGGATAAGTTGAGCAAGCTGGAGGGACACAAATCCATGGGCCCTGATGGGATGCACCCGTTCACACCAAGGGAGATGGCAGAAGTCATTGCTAAGCTACTCTCCACATCTTTGCTATGTCCTGAAGATTAGGAGAGGTGCCTAGGGACTGGAGGACAGCAAATGTTACCCCAATCTTCAAAAAGGGAAAGAAGGAAGATCCAGGTAACTATAGACCGGTCAGCCTCACCTCCATCCCAGGAAAGGTGATGGAACAATTTGCCCTAGAGGCTGTCTCCAGGCACATCAAGGNCTGTTTCCGGGCACATCAAGGACAGGAGGGTCATTCGGGACAGTCAGCATGGCTTTACAAAGGGAAAGTCATGCTTGACCAACCTGATAGCCTTTGATGAGAGCGTAACCAGGTGGATAGATGATGTCAGAGCAGTGGATGTCATCTATCTTGACTTAAGAAAGGCTTTTGACACGGTCTCTCACTGCACAATGAGTCAGTGTGGCCTAGATTTTTGGGTAGTGAGGTGGATTGTAAATTGGCTACAGGGTAGAAGTCAGAGAGTGGTGGTCAATGGGACAGAGTCTAGTTGGAGGCCTGTATCTAGTGGAGTGCCCCAGGGATTGGTGCTGGGACCGGTCCTGTTCAATCTATTCATTGATGACTTGGATGAGGGATTGGCATGCACTGTCAGCATGTTTGCTGAAAACACAAAACTGGGTGGTGTTGCTGAGACCCCTGCAGACTGTGCTGCCATCAGAGAGACCTGGACAGTCTGGAGAGCTGGGCTGAGAAAAATCTAATGACGTATATCAAGAGTAAAAGTAGAGTCTTGCATCTGGGCAAGAACAACCCTAGGTACCAGTATAAGCTGAGAACTGAGCTGTTGGAGAGCAGTATAGGAGAAAGGGACCTGGGTGTCGTTGTGGACAGCAAGATGGCCATTAACCAAGTAGTGTGCTCTTGTGGCCAAGAGGGCCAACAGCATCCTGAGATGGATCAGAAGTGGGGGGGATTAGCAGATTGAGAGAGCTGGTTCTCCTGTTCTACTCTGCCCTGGTGAGACCACACCTGGAGTATTGTTTAAAGTTCTATGTGCCTCAGTTCAAGAGGGATGTGGAGCTGCTGGAGAGAGTCCAGCGTAGGGCAACAAAGATGATGAAGGAGGTGGAGCACCTCCCTTATGAGAAGAGGCTGAGGGAGCTCTTTAGCTTGGTGAAGAGGAGACTGAGGGGTGACCTCATTAATGTCTATAAATATTTGAGGGGTGGGTGTCAGGAGGATGGAACTGGGCTGTTCTCAGTGTCATGTAGTGATTGGACAAGGGGCAATGTTTGTAAGCTGGAACATAGGAGGTTCCACATCAACCTGAGAACTTCTTCACAGTGACGGAGCACTGGAACATGCTGCCCAGGGAGGTTGTGGAGTCTCCTTCACTGGCAATGTTTAAGACCAGCCTGGATGTGTTCCTGTGTGACTTGGTCTAGGTGATCCTGCTGTTGCAGGCAGATTGGACTAGATGATCTTTCGAGGTCCCTTCCAATCCCTAATGATTCTATGTTTCTATGATTCTATGGTTCTATGATATCACATCTTAATCTATTTCTTCAAAACAAAAATTACAATGGAAGAACCTTGTAAGATTAGCAACAATACAGTGGTCTTTTAAATCATCTTATTCTACATGCTGAAGTTCTGTCTTGTAACTGAAGTTCCTTTTTATTCGAAGACACTGTGATACATAGAGATACAGAGATACACAGATCATTAGGGGTTGGAAAAGACCTTCAGGGGTCATCAAGTCCAATCTCTCCTGCTAATCTTATATCCCATATCTTTCTTCCAGTTGTTATATATTCCAGGGTTCCTCTAAATTGGCAATGCTTTCCAACCTTCTGAAACTCTATTGAAAATAGCACTAGAGGGAACCGGAAGGGAATATGGATTAATCCTCTATAGGATTCAAGTTTTACAACCTTCAGATACATATTTCCACCAATGTTCCTAGGCAATCTGTTACACCGACCTGCCATTCTTTGCTATAGTTTAGTTCTTTACTTTCTATTTGTCATAGACATGGAAGAAAGTTTCGTCCCTCTTTCTTCATTGCAATAGAATTTTTCATGTATCTGAAAACTGTAGTAATAGCTACTCTGATCTTTCTTTTGGCTAAACAGATTTAATTCCTTCTTCTTTTCCAAAGTTCATACTGATCTGCACTGAACTCTCTTCAGTCAGTCCACATTCCTTTTGACACTCAGTGCACAAAGCTGAGCACTGAACTTATCAGCTCTGATGAGAGAAAGTAATTGCAGTAATTTCATATCTTACAGATAGGATTTCTGTTTATACACCTTAGTATGGAGTGCGCTTTCTTGCAGCTGCAGCATGATGACATCCTTGAGTAACACTTAATGTTCTACTATAAACCAAATGATCTGTTATTATCAGCCTGTGCTAGGGGAGAGCATTATTTGTGCTTAGGTGTTGTACTTTGCCTTAGCTTTATGGACTCATACCCGTTGCTTTCCTCTTAGACCATTTATCAGAAGGAAGAAAAAGGGTTTGGTGATTTGGTGATCTTCAGCATACTCACAAACCACAAGAACTTTTTTCATCATTGCACATTTGATGTGTACAGTGTCTATTTCATCAGCCAAATCTTTTTCACTAAATGGCAGTCTTGTGAAGAAACCTGGAATCTGTATTTGGGAGTGATCCTCAGTGCTTTTGTTGGTTGGTTATATCAACTATCTGTAATAAAGAAATCATCTTTCAGAACCAATGTAGTACTTAAATCTTTGCCAATATTTCCTTAGAGATTCTTGATCTCCTACAGTCACTATATTCTTGGTATTTGGAAGGATTTTCCAGGTTTGGTCTTGATGGAATCTGTCACTTGTAATTTGTGGTAATGTTGTTCATCTTTGAATGGAAGTGGTTTTTTTACCCTGTCTGTTACTCAGACTTTTCAGATTGGTCATACTGACAGGAAGATGCATCAAAATAAAAAGGAGAATCCCATTTCTTTTATTCCCTTCCTGCTCTTGGGCTCTTCTTCAGGAAAGCCTTAGTTCAATATTAAATGACAGGGTTGTTTTCAGTGAAGAATGACAGCTAAAGAATAAAACCAGATAAAGCCTCTACCTTTGAAACTAAGTGGTGAATGGTCACATCACATGAATGTGTTTTACAGACTTTGGTCTGGTGAGTCTCTTCAGTGATTCTTGTATTTGTTGAGTCCCTAACCAAAATATTAAATTAGAAGTAACTGTAGTATAAAAACTCTGTAACATAGATCGTTTAATACCTTCACTACCAGGTATCAATTTTCACTTTCACTCTCTTAAATATGTTTTATTTTGTTTTCCGGTTTCCATTAGAAAGCCTATCAGGTGTTCAAAACATCATTAAAAGCCTCTCAACAGATCTTAATCTCTTGACTGGAAAAGTTAACAAACTGTGGGAGCTCTTTGTGTAGTGAACTTTTGACAACTCTAACACAGAGTCAAGGATTGTAACAGAGAGATAACAGGATATGCAGATATTGAAAAAAGAAAACTGCTTAGGGGCCTGGAGTAGAAAAATATACTTGAGCTTTTCCAGTTGAGGTTATTAGCCTGTAAAGAAATAAACACATTTCAGCCTTCAGCTACTTTCAGAAACTGCCTTTAAGACGAACTGGAGAAAGTTTCCATTTCCTTTATGATATATAATAAGGCTTTTTACAACACAAGCCTTTTTGGCCATTAAAATAATAAACTTTTTACTATTAGATCTTCTTTTGCGCTGTTTTCCCTGAAGTTACTGACAAGATCTTTGAAGGACTGTAACGATATCATGTGAGCATACTGTCTGAACCTCAGCCTCTAGAGAAAGAATGCAGACTCCTGATTTAGCATGAATCTAACTCTAGAGTTTATGAGAAATGCAGTTTGTTCAAAGTAATTGGCATGCTCCCTGATAAGTTTTAAGACCGTTTTCAATTTTGTATGTAGCTCATCTGAGTTTGATATTGTTGCAATTTGAAAATTACTAAAATTACTAAAATTACTAAAATTTTACTAAAAATTTTACTAAAATTTTACTAAAAATTAGTAAAATTACTAAAATTTTCAAAGGTATAGATTTGTGCTTTCATGAAGAAAATAGTACATGTTGCTTTAAGAGGAACCTCCGGACAGGTCACTGGCAAGGAGTAATCTAGGAGATATAAGGGCACTGACCATCCTGGCCCTTTTTCTTTGACTGGGAGTTTTGCCCTAGCACACCAGCATGGAGTTTGACAGACATGTTCTTTCCCAGGTCTCTAATGTAAAAAAAAAAACCAACCAAAGATTGACACAATAGTGATCTCCCACTGTATTTTTCTCAGACTATGTGATGGCATTTGTGACAGAGTTTCTAGTTTGTGTGCACTAACTTGCTTAACTTTTTTTCTTCTTTCTGTAAACAGTTACAGATTTAATAAACCCTTTTCCATTTTCCCTAAGCTGTCCATTGTCTGACAAATTCTGTCCAAGATCTGATCAAGACCTAACTGCTTTGTTTTCTTTATTTTAATTGTGTTCTTGAACCCATCATAGATATATAGTATATTTTCCCAGTTACTTGCAGGAATAGAATCTCATTGTAGTTTCTGTTTGCGAACTAGGTGCTTTGCAGAACATGTGGGAAAACACAGCTGCATTGAAGTATGAGTAAGAGGCAAAGTGGTATGAGTTTGGTGAAACCACATCTGTGGACCCAGGACAATTGCCACAATGCTTGCCACAAGAAATTCACCACAGGGCCTTGTTCTGTGAAAGCCACGGTAACATCTGAACAGGTTCGAGTAGCTTCAGGCTTGCTTTGTGTATTACTCATAGAAGCTTTTTGTATCTGAAATAGAGCATTTGTTAACAGGGCATAAAATTTGTTGCAAATGTGAAACAACTGAAGTGATGTTTTCAAATATATATATAATGATATTGGGAAAATGATGCAATAGTTGCTATGCAGTGGAAGGAGTAGAAGTATATGCTTTATAATGATGGGCACAGCGAGCAGTTAATAAATGCAGTCGGTAGCAATAAGCTTAAGAGGAAAATAATTTTTGGAAATATTTAAGGAATCAATACAATTATTAAAGTTATGAATGTGACATTTCTCAGTCTGATGGGAATTTTATGATGACAATATAAACTTGATCATATAACAGAATACATCAGGCACCAGTAGCCCCAAGGCTTCTAAAGCAACAACATCAAAGTAACCTGTGCAAAAAAACCCAGTCTAAGACATAAAATAAACCTCCTTTTTGCTACCTTTCATTTTGTTTAAATTACCTTTACTTTTGCAGAGTGATGATGAAGGCAATGATGATGATGTGTAATGAACTACCAAATAAATAAAGCTAAATATGAACTGTTACAGATGAGTGAGAAAGATAATCTCCACCCCAAGCATATGTGGAAGCTCCACAACCTAATCTATTGAAAAAAGAACCCTGGCGTCCTCAGACTGACCTGATATTCACAGAGAAGGGAAGAAAGGTTTGAATCCTCTCACTTGTCCTTGCATGCTTATTTTAATAAACAGACATCTCTCCTATTACTTAAGATTTTTCTTCTCTTTAACATCTGGGACTACTTAGGTTTTTTGTTTTGTTTTAGTTTGGTTTTTTTTGCATGAGAATAATGTCGATAACACACTGATGTTTAAGTTATTGCTAAGCAGAACTCATAATAAATTAAGCTTTTTCAGTATACCACACACAGCCAGATGCACGTGAGACTTGGAGAAAGCATGGCCAGGACAGCTGACCCTAACTAACCAGAGGGATATGCCACACTGTCACGTTTTAGTGCCAAGTTAGCCCATTGTGTGTTAATTACTGGAGGTAACTTGAAAATTAAACTTTATTAGAAATTGAGCATTATTCCACATTAAGGAAAGTTCTAAGCCTCCAGGGTGGAGTACAGCTGCTATGCAGGAATCCTTTCCTCAGATGGTTCCCCAGGCAACTTAACCTGCCACCTTGGAATCCACATGGGGGGTGGAGAGATGTGGAGGCATCACGGCCAAATCCTGAGATGAGATGTGCAGCTGTGGCTTGGGAACTTAGTGGTACTTCAAAGGTGATAAGCTGTACTGTGCAACCCTGAGCCATTGTTCTGTCATCTTTTTGATGAACCGCAGCAGAGACTAGTTAACTCCTTGTATGCTAGAAGACAGTTTGGTTCAGGAATACCATAAGCAAAAGTGGTTTCACCAAATCCAGAACACAGTCCATAGAACATCATGCTCAGTATATAAACTGGAGGGTGTTGGTCAGGACAGGTAGATCACTGCTGAGGTATCAGTCAGTGGATGCTGAGAAATAACACTGTACAGCTCTTCTCTTATCTTGGGTGTTACTTCTCTCTTTCTTTGTAATGTCCATTTTCATTCCAATTATTATTATACTTTATTGCTATTAATATGTTTTATTTCAGTTATTTAACGGTGCCTATCTCAATCTGCAAGTTTTACTATTTTTTCAGTTCTCCTACCCATCTCACTGGAAGGGGAGAGGCATGAGCAAATGGCTCCATGGAACTGGATGGATAGCTGATGACTGGGGTTTAACCACAGCAATGGGAAAACCTATTTTCACATTTCAAATTCCTTGTAGAATTGGTTAAAATGATTGATGATTATAAAAGGAATGACTGCTGATTATAAAAGAAATGATTGATGATTACAGAAGTTCCAGAATAAAGTCTCTACCATGTGAGTTACTCTCACCAAGCATAGCTCAGATACACCTCTTCTAGGAAATATGTCTCAAAAACATGCCTTATATTTTCAAATAATAGTGGTTATAAAGAAAGAGCATACATAGAAGAGATTTTTAAGAACATTTTTTAGGAGAGATGATAACATTAAGATATACTACTAATGAGTCAGTTTTGTGTTCACATTCAGAGCATCCAGCTAAAGTAGTGGATCCTTCTACTGGTTGCACAGTGTTAAACCCTAGAAGAAAGCTTCCTGCAGAACTGCAGACTGTATAAATAAGAACTGCAAAACTACTTTAGGAAATAGATGAAAGCAGTAACTCAATCAAGATTTTATTCCGAGCACTGAAAGAATATGAAATAAAACACAGATTAAGAAGCCAGATTTATTGTCTGAGACAGTAAGCGAGCCCAACTCTTTCAATTTCTTGTAGGATGACTTATTTCAGTGCTCCGTCTCACCTTTAATATTAAATATAAACATTGCAGAAGACATATAGTATAGAAAAACGAAAACCAAAATTTTGTATGGTTTCTGGACTTTCCAGATAATTAACTCTGTGAGTTTGCTATGTTATTAAATATCAACAAACAATGTTTCATTATAAAAACTACTCTGAGTTTCTAGAATCTCCACTATTTTATTTTGGAGTACTTTTTTCTTACCCATCTTCTTACATAAAACCTTGTTTTCATTAAAGACTCTTGTCTCCTTGTTTTTCAACCAAGCAACTCTTATTAAAGAAACTTTAACAGTTTTCATGGATTCTTCTCTACTAGATTTTACTTTCTTTTGATGTTTTTCTCATAAAATTCAATGCTCAAACTGTAACATATGCCTATGAATTCTTTCAGGCTAATTTGAATGGAGAAATAGAAAACAACTTCTAGCTTGGGGGTTAAATTATTGTAAGCAGAGTAACTTTGTTTTGATTGTCGTCAATGGAATTTTGTATTTGTACAGCATGTCCAAGATTAAGCTATGTTATACAAGGCTAGTAATTTATTTGAAACAGAATAGTTTTTTCGATCAAGATGTTAAAATAAACCACAGCATAAGTAGCACTAAGCATTTCCTGTGCTATTTTTCTCCTAGACAAATAGCAGCCACAAGTTTTTACGTAGTAGAGTATTGCAAACAAGTATTTGTGTCCCTGTTTTGACTTTCCAGGGTCTGTAAAACACAATAAAACCAAATACAACATTGTGGTAAAGTCAAAATAAATTTTATTAACAAAGAGCCAGAAACAGCTAGAAAAAGGGAAGGAAAATACTGTAAACCACCAGCAAAACAACTCTGCCCTGCCCCTACTGCAATTTCAACGAGCAAGCGGCAACATAGCAAAAGGCGTCAGGAGACAAAGTGAAAACAGCCTCCCATACATGCAAAGCATACAAATGACAAAACACTACCCTTGTTGAAACAAAAGAGGAAATCAAAATGCAAACAAAAAAGAAGATACAATAGGGCAGTAGATATAATGGATAGGGGAAAGGAAGAAGGGAAAATGCAAGGAAAAGAAAATGGGAATAAGGGAAAATTCAATAAAAATCCAAGAAAGCAAAGCTAGAAAGTCTCTGTGAAAAAGATGCCTATGGGGGAAAATGGAAGTAACATCATCTGCCCCATACCATGCCTCTGGGAGGAAAGAAGTTCAGCCCTCACGTGTGCCATTTATAGCACCATGGAGAAGGGATATCGGTTCTCATGTTGGTTATGTGATGGAGTCTAGTTGTTTCCCTCAGCTGTCGTGTCATGTCAAGAGGTCAGGAACTAAGTCACAACAACGTGCTACTTAATCCTCTAGTCTAATGCTGTAAGCTTCAGTGGATGACCCAGTACTCTGTGTATCTCTCCTTCTTTCAGATGTTTTCAGCTGGTTGTTGCTTCTGCTGATTAGAACAGGCAGTGAGGCCAGTGCTGCACAGAACAGTTTTTTCAGCCTCGAAAAACAGTAGGACTCATGCAGCTAGCATACATCAAAAGTTCGTTTCCAGCTTTACTTCACAAAATATGCATTGTGCAATATTCAAATATACAAAGTTCCCAAGACTGTATTTTCCCTGCATGATAGGAGTCTAATTGCCAGAACCCACTGCTCTTAACAAAACAGTAGCCGCAACACTGACTGCACTGATCTTTCGTGAGCTCTGCCAGGCTTGAAAAAGCAAGTTCTCTGTCACTAAGTCACACAACCCTGTGTGGAATACCAGAGACATGCTGGCCTCATAGTCCCAGAGAAACAAAGGCCAAGGACTTAAGTTTTAAATGAAAGTCTGAGAGACTCCACAGAGAAAGTCAGTTGGTTTGAAAAGTAATTGCTCTTTTCCGAATCGGTTTACATGTCATTGTTTTTACAAGTCAGTTTGAAGCGCCCTGAAGCGCCATTTAACGCTTACAGTTACAATTACAGTGCAATTTGTATAAATGTCATGTCTACTGTATTTCGGGTATATAACCAGGGTTGGGACCAGACTAGAATAAAGGAGAAAAGTTTTGCAATGAGTGTGATAAAGCACCGCACTGTTTGCCCAGAGAGACAGTAGATACCCCATCTCTGGAGACATTTAAAGTCAGGTTGGGTGGTGCTCTTTGCAACCTGATCTAGTTGGAGATATCCCTGCTCATTGCAGGGGCAGGTTAGACCAGATGACCTCTGAAGGTCCCTTTCAACCCAATTCTGGAGGTCCTTTCCAGCCACAATGATTCTGTTATCATTATATGAACAGCCAATTGTATGTTCAATGTTAATCACAGTGTATATTGGAGAGATAAAAACCCACTTCTTCAAATAACAGCAATTGTGTCAGTTTATTTTGTGTTCAGAATAAATTTGACCCATGAATAATATTACATGTTAGGATTTCAAGAAGACAGTAAGGAAACAGCACTCAAACCCACTGCCATTCAATGAGAGTTAGAATAGTCTTAAAATTCCTGTCTCAGTGTAGAAATGTTGTTGCTACAGCTCAGGTATTAAAACTAAATTTCAGCCTGAGATAGTTTTGGCTTTAGCTTGGAGGTACCTCATTGCACAGAAACACCAGAAAAGGCTGGTGTATGCCCTAGGAAGAACAGGTTTTTCTGAAATATGTTGACCGACTGTGTTGTTTTTCATCCTATTTAGTTTCTGAGCTAAAAAAACTAATAGAGAAGTGGAACATGGAAACAGTAATGTGTTCCACTTTATATTACAGAATTGATTCTTCCAGTTGCAGTACTGCAATTTATAAAACATGATGTGTGTGCGTGTGTGCACAGTTTGACCTGCCATTTGGCTTTATAATTGCCATTTGGCTTCACTATTGCCGTTTGCAGTGGTCATTTATCTCTCTGCCAAACATTGTTGTTTTCAAGCAACAGGTCTCTGTAGCATTGTAGCTCTTGCCAATGCTTCTCACTGTGCTTTCAGTTTTATAGTGATGACGGGTACGACGTGTGTGTGTAATGCTCCGATAGAGGGCTGCCACTGTCATGTGAGTGACAAGATATTTGCCCTGTTTCAATAAGAATGTGTTGCAGCTATGAATGTGTCGGTTTCTAAAAGCATCAGTGAGTCAACTAGGCATTCACTGATCTCATCTGGAAATGATATAATCTTGGATAATTTCAGATAGAATGCAAACACCTGCTTGCTTTTCAAGGGTGTCTGATCTAATAAGCAGTTACGCACATGAATAACTTTACAGATATGCTCAGTTTGTTTCAGTAGCACTGCCTGTCTGAATAAGCAGTTCTTGCTTGGAAGTATCACTAGGATTAAGCTTTTGCTTCATCTATACATAAATGTAATTTCAGAAGTATTTGTTAAACTTAGATAAGGTTGGTTAACAGCTTAGAAAGCACAGCATTGTTTTTGCAAGGACACAGCATCGTAGGAGGGAGTCCATTGTTTATCCTCTTAATCAGATTCTTGTGTGTTGAAAAAGCTGGAAAATATCCATGCATTTTTCATTAAAATGAAAGTGTTTAGAACAAAATTAATACATTAATTTATTTAATCCTCCTCTAAATTTTCTTGTTCATTGGGTAGAAACAATTAACCTCTGCACGTTGAGAATTAGTTGTCATCCTGAAAATGAACTCCAGAAAATCAAGAGTGGTTTTGTTCCTCCCACGTTTACTTCCCAGGAATGCGACAAGTTCTGTAAACTAGATTAAGGCATCTTTCTCTTCTAGCTGTTGAAGCTTTCTTCTCTTCCAATCACAAGTTCAAGAAAAAAATGGTTAATAATTCCTAAGAAAAAGTTTTTATCTGTAGGTGGTTTTTAATGTTCCTTTTCAATGCAACAGGTAACATATGAGCATCCCAAGGACAGCATAAATATATTTGAGGAGATGGAGCATGACTTATACTGTCATACAAGGCACCAGAGCTCCAAACAACTAATGGGATGCACTTGTCCCAGAGGGCAAAAAGGATCCTGGGGCAGGAATTGGGGGTGGTGTTACTGTAGGGGTCTGCTACAGGCCACCTGACCAGCAGAAGCAAGCAGATGAGGCCCTTCACAGGCAAATAGAAGCAGCTTCCAGGTCACAGGCCCTGGTCCTCTTGGGGGATTTCAAGCACCCTGACATCTGCTGGAGGGACAACACAGCAAGGCACCAGCAATGCAGGTTATTCTTGGATTGCATAGGTGACAACTGCCTCCTCCAAATGGTGGAGGAACCAACAAGAAAAGGTGCTATGCTGGACCTTGTTCTCACCAACAGGGAAGGGCAGGGACAACCTTGGCTGCAGTGACCATGAAGCAGTTGAATTTAAGATCCTCAGGGCAACCAGGAGGAAGTCTTGTAAGCTTACGACCCTGGACTTTAGGCGTGCAGACTTTGATCTCTTCAGGGGTCTGCTGGCCAAAGTATCATGGGATGAAGCCCTTGAGGAAAGAGGGGCCCAGCACAGCTGGTCAGTGTTCAAGGATCACCTCCTCTGTGTTCAGGAGCAATGTATACCAACAAAGAGGAAAGCAGGGAAGAATACTAGGAGGCCTGATGTCTGAGCAAGTAGCTCCTGGACACCCTGTCCCACAAAAAGAAACTCTACAAGGAGTGGAAGGGAGGACAGCTAGAATGGGGGGATATATAAGGAAGCTGCCCAAACAGCTGGAGATCTGGTTAAGAAAGGCCAAGGCACAGTTTGAATTGAACCTAGCCAGGGAGGTCAAAGGGAACACAAAGAATTTCTAAAGGTATATGAATGGTAAGAAGTCATCTAGGGAAGGTGTGGGCCCCCTCAGAAAGCAAACAGGTGATGTGGTCACAAGTGACATGGAAAAGGCTGAGGTTCTCAATTACTTCTTTACCTCAGTCTTCACTGCAAAGGCCTCCAGCCACACTCCTGGAGTCATGGAAAATAACAGCAGGGACTGCAAGGAAGAACTGCCCATCATAAGTGAAGATCCAGTTTATGATCACCTGAAGAACCTGAAAGTGTTCAGGTCCATGGGACCCAAAAGGATACACCCATGAGTACTGAGAGAATTGGCAGATGAAGTTGCTAGACCCTTGTCTATTATATTCCAAAAGTCATGGTGGTCTGGTGAAGTCCCCACTGATTGGAAAGGGGAAACATAATTCCTATTTTTAAAAAGGGTAGGAAGGAGGAGCTAGGGAACCACAAGCCAGTCACTCTCACCTCTGTGCCTGGTAAGATCATGGAGCAGATCCTCCTGGAGGCACTACTGAGACAGGAGAATAGTGAAGAGGTGATCGGGTACAATCATCATGGCTTCACCAAGGGCAAATCCTGCCTGACAAACCTGGTGGCCTTCTATGAACAGGTCACAACATTAATGGATGAGGAGCGGGCGACTGATGTCATTTACCTGGACCTCAGCAAAGCCTTTGACAATGACCCTCACAACATTCTGGTCTTCAAGCTGGTGGAACATGGGTTTGATGGGTGGACCACTAGAAGGCTAAAGAACTGGCTTGATGGCCGCACCCAGACAGTGATTTTCGATGGATGCATGTCCAACTGGAGGACAGTGACAAGTGGAGTCCCTCAGAGATCAGTCCTGGGACCAGTCTTGTTCAACATCTTTGTCGGTGACGTGGACAGAGGCATTGAGTGCACCCTCAGCAAGTTTGCTGATGACACCAAGCTGTGTGGTGCAGCAGACACGCTGGAGAGCAGGAATGCCATCCAGAGGGACTGGGACAGGCTGGGGAGGTGGGCACAAGCCAACCTGGTAGGGTTCAACAAGACCAAGTATAAGGTGCTGCATCTGTGTCAAGGCAATGCTAAGCACAAATACAGGCTGGGCAGTGACTGGCTGGAGAGTAGCCCTGAGGAGAGGGACTCGGGGGTGTTTGTGGATGAAAAGCTCAACATGAGCCAGCAGTGTGCACTTGTGGCCCGGAAGGCAAACTGGATCCTGGGCTGCATCAAGAGAAGTGTGGCCAGCAGGTCGAGGGAGCTGATTCTCCCTCTCTACTCCGCTCTGGTGAGACCCTGACATGGAGCACTGCATCCAGTTCTGGAGTCCTTATTACAAGAAGGATGTGGAGATGCTGGAGCGAGTGCAGAGGAGGGCCACGAGGATGATCAGAGGGCTGGAGCACCTCTACTGTGAGGCCAGACTGAGAGAGTTGGGGCTGTTCAGTCTGGAGAAGAGGAGGCTCCCAGGTGACCCTATTGTGGCCTTCCAGTATCTGAAGGGGGCCTACAAAAAGGCTTGGGAAGGACTTTTTAGGATGATTCTATGATTCCATGATTTGACAATTTAGATGGAAAGCGAGAAGACATTCATAAACTTTCATAAGGTTATTTTTAAAGGTATTACTGCAATGTGTGTTTTACTTTTTTATATTTCTCCTCACTGCAGATTTCCTGGATGGCAATTGTTCCAGCATCTCAGACAAGTTCTAAATCTGACCATACAAGGACACAACCATCTGTGGCAGCCCACAGAACCATAGAATTATTTAGATTGGAAAACAGGTTGAAGATCAGTTTGTCCAGCAGAAGTACACTCATAGCACTGGTCAGGTAAGGGGGATGCAGTAGCTGACAGAAGTGAATAAATGAAATGGCTTTGTTAGTGCTTCTATTTCATTGTGACTCCTACTGAATGGCTTACGTGTCCATCTTACAGTAATATTTAAACAATTTAACCAGTGTATTTTTTTCCAGTATGTTCTTATACATTCTGTGTATTTCTGTAAATGCTAATTAAAAACTGTTGAAGTTTTACCCATTTAGGTCTTTTGAAGTTTTAACCGTTTTCAGTGTTCAGCTGTTTACGCTGAACCAAAGTTGTATAAAATCTGGAATTTAAGCCTCAGATTTAAATTTATTAGTGTTTTAAAAGTTTTATAAGGAAGTAATATTTTTGTTAACATTATTACTTTTGTATTTCTGAGTTTTTGCTTTTATTCCTTTAAGTAAACTTTGCAAAAGTCAAAATCATTCTGTTACTTTTGTCTCTATAATATTATTGGATTAACTGTTCTAGTGCAACACTTGACAAATTTTATTGCATCCAGTAATTCTGTCTAAGTGAAGATTACTTCTTTGTAGGCATACAGACAAAGTCTCAACTCAGGAAAGCACCTCAGGAGCTGCATTATACTATGCTATAACATGAAATAATTGTAATACACTTACAAGACACTTGAAAAGGAAAAATAATGTCTATTCATAAAAGGGGAATACATTGGGAAAAATTCTGTCCTAAACATGATCATCAACATAACTACCAGGCAAGGGTTTTTCATGATTGTTTTAATGCTGGTTTAGATTACTCTAGCTGGATTTGATTTTTGTGTAGGAGTTTTTATTCTTTTGGTGTTTGTCACACAGGAACATGTCCAGGTGGTTTCTAAACATCTCCAAAGGAAAAAACTCCACAACCCCATTGGGCAGCACATTCCAGTGCTCTGTCACCCTCACTGGGAAGATGTTTTTTCTCATATTTATGTGGAAAATTATGTGCTCCAGCTTACACCAGTTGTAGTCATCTTGTACCTCTGAACCTGCTGAAGCACAAATGTAGGGCATAGAGTGCAATAGAGACTTCAGGTTAGAGAGACAGAGAAGAATCATTCATGCAAGGAAGAAGTTGTTGAAGTTTATTCCACTAAATAAATAAATTGCAGGTTTATTCCATTTCATGGTCACTTCCTTGCAACACAGATGATTTTCAAAAGTAAGAACTGTGAAAATACCACATCCTGCACAGGACAGAGGTTAGTTTGGCTCTGAAATGCTGGCTGCTTAGTAAGTACAAGCATTGCAGTATAAATCCTATTCAAGTCACACTAGTCAATCTTCTCAAGGTAAGATCCTCCAGTCCTTAAGTGGTCTTAACAGTATTAATAAATAACCTAGGCTAGCTATTTATTAATGTAGAACTGAAAAGCATCAGGTGTGTCTCAAACTTCTTACTAGAGCATGAACTGTTGTACAGAATAAGATGTTTCAATTGACTACACTCTATGTAGTAGAGTTACAATAAGTACTATTTCTACTTTTTACTCTTAGAGCAGTCTGTTCACCCCTTAAATCTATTTCACAACCATCAACAATGCTTCCTTTTTTTGTCTTTTATTGGTCTGTGGAGAATCATCCACATTTTGTGAAGTTATTTTTTCTTTTAATCCTGTTTTCTCTAGTACTCATATTCACATGGTATTCATGTAAATATTGATGAGTAGGGATTTTATGTTCTGCTGGCAATGTCAAAAGGAGTGTGCCTATTATGGTTACTATTGTTGAGGCTGGAAAAGACCTCTGAGCTTATCCAGTCCAACCCATTACCTAACATCACCATAGCAACCAGACCAGGGCACTAAGGGATACAGCCAGGGTGTCCTTAAACACCTCCACAGATGGGGACTTCACCATTACCCTTAGCAGCCCATTATTTATTTATTAACAGAAAAGTAAAGAAAGAGTTTTAAAAGACAAAAACTGTGGCCAAGAGCCTTTCAATCCCCACCCAGGATTCTTTCCCCCTCTCTTTCCTCTCTCCCACCAGAGAAAGAAACAGCTGCACTTTCTTAATATGATGAAAACTAGATCCCACTTTATTGAGAGTAAGAGAACAAGAAGAAAATAAATACAAGTAGAAAATGAATTATCTATCACCATAGAGCTGGGAATGAGAAAGGGTCTGATGTTTGCCAGCTGTAAAACATCAAGATGGAGTCTAGAAGCACAAAAGCAACACCCTTCAGAAACTCCAGAGATCAGGTTTCCTGTATTTGCTTTGCTGTGCAATTTCCTGTATTGTTGTCTTTGCTTTGATGACCACAATAGCTAAACATTTTCCTCTTGAAACAACTTATTTTTAAGGCAGGAACTATATGAGCACCAATCTCTTCAGTTTCATGATGCTTTTGGAAAGCAGCATAAGACTATGCATTTTTTCAAATTGCAATAAAGTTTATGTAAGTGAATTACTAAGTGATTTATTGGGTATTCTCTAAGTGGGCCAGACAGATTTTGGGGTCTTGTCCCCTCTTCTTGGCACCCCCTCCCTGTTTGTGTGTCTTGAGAGTCTGGTTTCAGTTTCGTTTTGGCCAATAGCACACTATGTCCTGTCTGTCCCTCTTCTGCTTCACAACCTCCCCCAAATTCCCCTTCCATATTTTACCCTTTGTTTTTATTTTCCTGCTATCTCCATCCTTTTCCCGCAAATTTGTGGACTGTAGCCTAAGAAAGTGCTAAATTGCCTAGGAGATTCCCAGTCTTTCTGTTTTACTTCCCCCTGGTCTCTGGCTTTTGGCATATCTAAAGGGTTAGGGGTTATCAGGTCTGGGCTAGGGAGGCGTGGGCTTGAATTGAGGAATAATATGCTTTTTTTCACCCCCTTTTCCTTTCCTTTCCACCCCCCTTAATAAAGTCTTTAATAAAGTTTAATATTTCTAATTCCAGTTTCCGGACGTGTGTTTACTTTACCTCTTTCCTCCCCCTCCAGTCGACGGGAGGACATTTCTGTCTGCATGGTTGAGTAGATTATAATTTAATGGGCTAACCTGGTGTTAAAACTTGTCACTCAGACGACTTGTATGTGGTTGTTAGCCACATAATTTAGGTTAGCCAGAATTCCAGAATCTTACTGATTTGTCTGTAAGAGCAAATCATAATCAAGTAGTAAGGTGGATTGTAAACTGGCTACAGGGTAGAAGTCAGAGAGTGGTGGTCAATGGGGCAGAGTCTAGTTGGAGGCCTGTGTCTAGTGGAGTGCCCCAGGGATCAGTGCTGGGACCGGTCCTGTTCAATCTATTCATTTATGACTTGGATGAGGGATTGGCATGCACTGTCAGCAAGTTTGCTGACGACACAAAGCTGGGTGGTGTTGCTGGCACACCTGCAGACTGTGCTGCCATTCAGTGAGATCTGGACAGGCTGGAGAGCTGGGCTGAGAAAAATTTAATGAGCTATAACAAGAATAAGTGCAGAGTCTTACATCTGGGCAAGAACAACCCTGGGTACCAGTACAGGTTGGGGACTGACCCTTTGGAGAGCAGTGTAGGAGAATGGGACCAGAGAGTCCTGGTGGACAGCAGGATGGCTATGAGTCAACAATGTGCTCTTGTGGCCAAGAGGGCCAACAGCATCCTGGGGTGGATTAGAAGAGGGGTGGTTAGCAGATCAAGAGAGGTTCTTCTCCCTGAGCAATCTGATCTAGCTGGAGATGACCTTTACATGTCCCTTCCAATACATTGCGTTTTATGATTCTGTGCTAGAAGAAGTTTCAGCTCTGGTGTTGGGACAGACTTAATTTCACTTAGCCTGAAACTCCCTGGCAATATTGAGAGTTTCTCAAAGAATCTTGCAGGGGTGGATCTTTGACAGGCTGAAGGCACTTCAGCTGTGTTTGCACTCCAGCTCATCTGGGGAGAAATGTTTCTTTTTCCTCAGGTTGTATGAGGAGCTTAGGCTGACTCATTGATTATTTTAGTTACCTTCCCTTCCAGTTAGATAAGATTAATCAAGGCCTTCACCCACTAATCAGGCTCCATCAGGCCTTCTGACTGCAGGAAGGGTTAAGGCTTTCATATGTTCCTCAGTGGTTTTTCCCGATAATGAGTCACTGAAGCTGGAGAAAGGATCTTGTTATCTCCTCTTGTGGATGTCAGCACATAATGGATAAAATCCTGGTAGTATCACAAGTTTCTTGGTGCTTTTTGTAAAGTTTCTTTGCTATTTTAGAAAATAACTCATGTTTTTTTCCTGAAGTCTGATTTTCATTGATGTTATGCAGTAATGATTTCAGTGGCTTCAATCAACTCCTCAATCAAATAACATTAAAAAAATAATAAATCTGAGGTGCTTTTTCAGAATCAAAGCACAAACCACAGTTTTACTGTTGGAATTAAAGCCATTGCAGCTACAGATCTAGAATAAACAGACGTAAGTCCGTGCAATCACTGAGGCAAATATTGTTGTCTCATGTACACCGTGAAATCCATGCAGCTGACGAAATGTATTGTGAAGCCTAAAGCCAATCTTATGTGGACAAATCTGCTTTCTTAATAGCTTTTCTTAATCACGGTAATTGTATATTTATTTTGATCAGTCTGCAACTTCATTATTCTAAAATACATTTTAACAGAGATGATACTTATTAAAAATTAGTACAATGTGATATTTATTCTTATATTAAAATTAATGTTTATATTGGTTTAATTTGTAGGTCTTTTAGACATAGATAAGTGACTTTGTTTCAGAAAATCACTAAAGCTGCTGAGTCATCCTGGTTTAGCTTCCTAAAGTTGGAAATTTCTGTCCATATATGAAGTCCAAATGATGCAGTAGTCCACTAAAATTTTGCAACAGAAGCCATGCTTTTTATTGCCAGTATTTTATTTTTTTTCTTTTTCTAACTTACAAAATAAACAAATGAAAAAATATCTGAGAAAATGCAAGGTCAGTATGGCTATATTAGATCATTAATGTATTCTGATTTAGCCATGGAGCAGCTAAGAAGTTTTGTTAGAGATACTCATTAAATACATCTTTATTTTATACGTTTGTGTCAATTATTGGCCCAATAATAAGATTTAAAGCTTGTCTTCTCAGTTCAAATCCATTTAACCCTGAATTACAAGAGAACTCTTAAAAGCAGATAAGGATAATGCTCTTTGTATGTCTCTGTCTGCTGCTGTATGCTGCACATATTGATTTGGATCCCAGTGCTACCTTGAATAATACTTTGTAGGTTATTGGGCAACAAGAAATTGCAGTTGGAACTTTTGTACATGTAAGCATATTGAACATAGATGTTGATTGTTAAACCAAAAGCATATTTGTATCATAAACCACAGTATTATTGAGTCTGGCAAAGGTCTCTGAGATCATCAAGCCCAGCTCATGACCTAAATTCTCAACTTTGACCTGACCACGGCACTAAGAGCCACAGCTAGTCTGTCCTTCAACGGTTCCAGGAATGGGAACTCCACCACTGCCCAAGGTAGTCCATTCCATGGTCTAATCAACCTTTCCATAAAGAAGGGCTTCCTAACATCCAACTTAACCCTTCCCTGGCAGCTTCAGACTAATTGCCTGGGAGAAGAGCCCAATCCCCACCTGACTACAACGTCCCTTCAGGGAGCTGTAGAGAGGGAGAAGGAGAGGAGTTGTAGAGAGGAGTCTCTTTTTCTCCAGTTTAAAGACCCCCAGCTCCCTTAGCCTGTCCTCATCATACTTTCTTTCAGTCCTTTGCCCAGTCTTGTTGCTCCTCTGGACCCTCTCCAGCCCCTCACACTTTTTCTTGAATTGAGGAGCCCAGAACTGCCCCCACTACTTGAGGGGAGGCCTTTCCAGTGCCCAATACAGGGGGAGAATTACATCCCTGGTTCTACTGGCCACACTACTGCTGATACAAGCCAGCATGTCATTGGCCTTTCATGACACCTTACGTGAAATACATAAGAAGTGTGCGCGTGTGAAATATGCCTGAAAGTTAGCGTCATGTATTAACAAAGGTTTATATCTAGCTTGGAATATTCATCTTCGGGTTTGAATTTCATAAATTTGGAACCAAAAGTTGTTGAGCTTCTCTGAATTTTTCTGTCATATACACCATTCAATGGCCATTCAAAAGTGGAAAGATGAAATTACAGAATGTTACAAGTTGGAAGAGATCTCGAAAGATCATCTAAGTCCAACCTCCTCTATTGGAGCAGGGCAAGCCTACAGAACCTGGTGTACCCACTGTCTCCCATTCAAGTACAAATCAGGCCCAACCCTGCTTAGTTAAATTCAACATTCCACCTCTATGTCTCTTCACTCATTGTTTCTGTAATTCAGAGTTAGGCTGATTTCTTCCTTCTCATTTTTGTATCACTGTCATGGGTTAGGGCTGACCTTCCAATAGATCATAGGATCATAGGATCATAGGATGTTAGGGGTTGGAAGGGACCCAAGAGATCATCGAGTCCAACCCCCCTGCTGCAGCAGGACAAAACTATCTAACACAGATCACAGAGGAACGCATCCAGGGGGGCCTTGAAAGTCCCCAGAGAAGGAGACTCCACGACCTCCCTGGGGAGTCTGTTCCAGTGCTCTGTGACCCCCACAGTAAAGAAGTTCCCCCTTGTGTTGAGGCGGAACCTCCTCTGCTGCAACTTACACCCATTGCTCCTTGTCCTATCACAGGGAGCAAGTGAAAAGAGCCTGTCCCCCCGCTCCTGGCCAGCCTTCAGGTACTTATAAACATTGATCAAATCTCCCCTAAGTCTTCTCTTCTCCAGACTAAAAAGCCACAAGTCCCTCAGCCTCTCCTCAGAAGCCTTGCCCTCCTGTCCCCTCATCATCCTCGCAGCCCTCCGCTGGACCCTCTCCAGCAGATCCTTGTCCCTCTTAAACCGGGGGGCCCAAAACTGAACACAGTACTCAAGATGAGGCCTCACCAGGGCAGAGTAGAGGGGATGATGAATGGCTGATGCTCTTTGTTAGCTTGTCTCATTCTTCAAAAAGGAAAGAGAATTATAAATTGAAAAATAAAATTAAAACTACTTTCAGGAAAATGATAACAATAGAATTAAAAAAATACAAATATATATCAAACTAACAGCAAACCCAATACTCGTATAGCAGTTAAGTCATCTTCGCCACTGATGCTGTGGACACATGCTGGGGAAGTCCCAGACTGGACTCAGATGCTTGGAATTGAATTTAGCTGGATTCTGGATCTGGATTCAGGAATGCACAGATGAGGATTGAAGGCAGAACAGACAGAGTCTTCTTCAGACATCAGCTGTTGTACAAGAGAGATGACTATCGTGGTTCCTCAGTTTTTATAGCAGATGGGACATATGGAATAGAACACTTTGTTGGTCAGTGAAGGGTCACCTGTGCTGTCTTCTCCTCCCCACAGGTACAACTTTTTACATCACCTTGGAATAATACAGAAGATTAACAGTGACCGTGGTTCTCACAGGAGCAGGTATAAGCAAGGACATTTTCTGCACATCAGCACTTGGTAACTGTGAACATCAAGAGTTACCACTTTGTAGAAGCAGACACTCTGCACAAAGATGCTGTTAACAGCACAAAGTGCTGTTACTTAGAGAAGGCTGAGCTGAGAAGTAAAATCCCTGAACAGAATTAGTTCTGTTCTAACTCAAACTACAACAGCCAGTTTTCCTACGTAAAGAGTATATGCACATATGGTTTGAAATAATACATACAAAATTTATATAGTTGAACTTCTGTATTCTCCAGGAAAATAAAATTGATAGCATGAGTAATGACATAAAATTTAGCAGAATATGAAATAAGTAGACTAGTTCAATATTTTTAGAACATCATATTTCCTAATTTTTTGGTACATTTAATCTTAAGCATAAATTACCTGTAAGTTGTTTAGTTATTTCTGCATTCCCGCAGTAAAACCTCAGGGGAAATTGTGGAATGCTCAAGTGACCATTTAATGTAGTTAAAATTGTGAGAAATAAAAGTAAAGGAAGCAAATAGAATGAGTATAAAAGAGAAATAAATTTATTATGGAAGGTGATTGTGGCCCTGTACTCTGCACTTGTGAGACCACACCTCGAGTACTGTCCAGTTTTGGCCACGACAGTAGAGGAAGGACATTGAGGTGCTGGAACAAGTCCAGAGAAGGGCAACCAAGTTGGTGAAGGGGCTGGAGGGCATGCCCTATGAGGAGAGGCTGAGGGAGCTGGGGCTGTTTAGTCTGGAGAAGAGAAGACTGGGAGGGGACCTTATTGCCCTCTACAACTACCTCAAAGGAGGTTGTAGCAAGGCTGGTGTTAGTCTTTTCTCTCCAATTAGTGATGATAGGACGAGGGGAAATGACCTCAAGTTGCATCAGGGGAGGTTTAGATTGGATGTTAGAAGGAAATTCTTTACTGAGAGGGTGGTTAGGTACTGGAATGGATTGCCCAGGGAGGTGGTAATGTCATCATCCCTGGAGGTGTTTAAGGAAGGAGTGGATCCGATGCTTAGGGATATGGTCTAGGGGTTAGACACAAGGAGAAAAGGTTGGACTCGATGACCCTGGAGGTCCTTTCCAGCCATGATGATTCTATGATTCTATTCCTATAAGCGTACATTTATCACATATAACAGGCTGTATCATAGATGAGAAATTAACACACAGACAGCAATTCAGAATTACAGAATAAACTGTATGGATGCTCTGCAGTTTCCAGGAGACAGTCCTTTCTTGTCAAAGAAGAGATCAAAAGGGAAATGAGCAAATGTTGAAATTGTAGCATATGGACTACTACCCCCACTTTTTGCCATTTGTTCTTTCACAGCAGAGCAAAGTGAGCAAACAATTGTGACCATACTGTTTAGTAGATGTTTCTTCCTCCGCTTTAGCTTTTTTTGTTACTTCATGTGTTATATCCTGTAAATAAAATGTGAAAGACTTTTCCTTTATACTCCTTGCAGTAGCTGACACTATAAAGCAGAAGAATAGGAACAGGCTGAGGTTATAAGAAAATTTGGACTAATTTGGAAGTGTCTTCATCTTCAAATAAAGGAAACCTTGTTTCTCTCAGAAGGGATGGACATACTTCTACTATTGATTGTGTTCACAGAAATAATGTGCTTCTGCCTCTGCTACTTTGAGGATTATAAGAAATGATTGCAATAAGTCAGTAATGCTTCAAGAAGATGTAATTAATACTGCATCATTTTCAAGACTTTCTTTTTCCAAAACATTATATTGTGAAGTCAAAGAAACACTGACCTGACCTGAACAAGACAGTCTGAGTCCAGTTGGCTGAAAATCAACATAACACAATGTAATTATAAAAGACTATTGAATGTTGGTATTCTCTCTGATCAAGTCATAATGTTATCACATTGTGATCACAGAATGTGACTAATGTGAATACAATGTGTAGTTTCACTGGAGTGTTAAAAATTAAAAACTCACTGGCATTACTGTAACTCTGATACAATGGTCAGCACTTGAGATACCCAGTACCGTGAGAGGATAATGGGCTACGCACACCTTGTGTGGCTCATGTGCTACTACCACCGTTATCTCACATGAAATAGTCTGAGTTGTTTACACATATAACCAAAAAAAAATAAGAGGATTTTTCTATTTATTTTCGTTGTACCTGAGGCATTAGCTCTGTTGCATCCACAACCATTCCTACCTCTGTGAAGCATAAACTGCTTTAATGCATAATGTGTTAAAAAAGCCCATCAAAACATAAAAAACCTGGTAATGTTTCTTTAGCTAGTGTATGTCTTTAAAGCTAAAATATTTAGGCTTCCTTTTCTTTCGTTCTAATTCTTTGGCTTTATATTAATTTCTGCTTTTAATTTGACTTTTCTCCTTCAATGATTCTTTTCTACTTGATTGTAATGAACGCTGCACCAGGTGAGCACAATAGCTATCGACGTGTGGTTATTAGTGCTGCTGATGACTGTGATCACTTGAGCATCATGTTTGCTGTGAATTAGTGTTTGCACTGCCTTCACCAGATGGGTTGGAGCTATCCAACGGTTTTACAACGTATCTGACACAAGTTTTCAAATATTGTTAATGTTATATCCTTAATCATTTATTTACTAATTTTTCTACATCAGTGCTCTCAGCTTCCTTCATGTTGCCTCTTGTCTGTGCATTCAGCTATGTGATTGCCAGCTCTGCTCATATTAAAGGCCTGAGCATTAATGGAGTAGTGTGAAACACTGCATAACTAGGTTAAATATAATAGAGATTGAAAAAACAGCCTCTGTGTTACTCCTCTGGCTTTTTCATATGAAATTATAGATACTGCAACACTGTACCAGAAATAATGTGTCTAAAAACTGTTGAAATTGGTCCCACAGACACATTCTCTTATGAGCTAAGAGAGCTGAGTCTCTTTATCTTGGAGAAATGAAGACTGGGGGATGACCTCATTAATGTTGATAAATACATGAAGGGTGAGGGTCAGGAGGATGGAGCCAGGCTCTTCTCAATGTCATTTAGTGATAGGACAAGGGGTAATGGATGTAAGCTACNATGATCTTTCGAGGTCCCTTCCGATCCGTAATGATTCTATGATTCTATGATTCTCTTATGAGCTAAGAGAGCTGAGTCTCTTTATCTTGGAGAAATGAAGACTGGGGGATGACCTCATTAATGTTGATAAATACATGAAGGGTGAGGGTCAGGAGGATGGAGCCAGGCTCTTCTCAATGTCATTTAGTGATAGGACAAGGGGTAATGGATGTAAGCTACAACCTAGGAAGTTCCATATCAATATGAGAAGGAACTTCTTCACAATGAGGGTGACAGAGCACTGCGGCAGGATGCCCGGGGGTGTTGTGGAGTCTCCTTCTCTGGAGATGTTCAAGACCCGACTGGACAGGTTCCTGTGTGACTTGATCTAGGTGATCCTGCTGTGGCAGGGGGATTGGGCTAGATGATCTAAGTCCCTTCCAATCCCTAATGTTCTGTGATTCTGTGATTATGAACATACACTGAAATGTGTTTCTTTTACAGTATGTGTAAGACACTGGTCTTGTGTGTGTGCACATATAAAAGCATGCATAGCCATACTGAGCTGTCAGCACTTAGAAGGAATGATTGATTATTGATATGATGTCCACTACTGGGTGCACATTTCAGCCTTGGAAAAATCTACTTTCTTTCAGAAAACAAATGTTTTGCTAGTGTTGTCAGATGTCAGCAGTTTATAACTGAATAAACTATCACTGGCCATCAGCATGTTACAGCCAGTAAAATGTAAACTGTCTATTAATACTGGTGAGACCCACACCTGGAGTACTGCATCCTGCTCTAGTGTCCTCTATGATTATGTTGAGGGTTCTGAGGTTCACAAAAATGATCGTGCATGTAACACTTCTGCAATGAGGACTGGCTGAGAGAGTTGGGGTTGCTCAGCCTGGAGAAGAAAAGGTTCTGTGGAGACCTTATTGTGCCCTTTTACTACTTAAACAGGGTTTATAAGAAATCTGGATACAGACTGTTTACAAGAGTACGTAGTGTTTGGACAAGAAGTAACGGTTTTAAGCTTAGAGAAAATACATTTAGACTAGATATAAGGGGGATATTTTTTACAATGAAGGGTGTTAAACAGCGGTACAGGTAGCCCAGAGAGGTGGTAGAAGCCCCATCCCTGGACACATTCAAGGTCAGGTTGGATGGAGCTTTGAGAAAACTGATCTGGTTGAAGATACCCTGCTCATTGCAGGGGGGTTAGACTAGAAGAATAGGAAAGATCCCTTCCAACCCAAACTATGTTCTTATGATTCTATAAGTCATGGAGAAGATTTGAAAGACACTGACTTTGAGAACAGTATGATTTGCCAAGAAGCGGTGATAAGGTCTTTACTAGAAAGAGCAAAACATTTTCTATAACTCAAATCACTGTGTACTGTGTCACGTTAACTTAATGAGTATGCCTGTCAGACTGTCTACTTTGAGAGAGATTTGTAGTGAATGCCAGGAAATACTGTTAGCTTCTGCTTCTTTATTAGTGCTGTCAGCACGATGGGAGTGATTTACACAGTTTACTGCAAGCTCAGAATGAAAGCGGAAGTCAAAACTCTGTTTTGCTTGAGGACCTTTATAAACTTTTTTCCAAGTATTTTGCATTTTCCCAGATAAAACCACTATGTTGTTCCTTCCCTTGAAATGAAGTCTCCTAAGTCTATTATTACTGTTTCTTCTAGACTTAGATCAGCGTTATTCACTGCAAACCATTTCAATTTCATAGAAATGCATCAAGTCCTTTTAAAAATCAAAAGTGAAATGCAACAGCTTAGAAATGTGCTTCTGTTCCGTTTGTATCACAGTGAAGAGAAAAACCTGAGAACATTTTATCCCACTGCCAATCAGGAAATAAATAAATAAGTGAAGCTACATGGAAACACCATCACAGCCGTTAGAGCTGCTCTGTGGAATGCACAAGCTAAGCAACCCGTCCTACATAATTTAAAGTACTGGACCTCAAGCAATATACTATGAAAATTCATACCTTCTTTTCCAGAGAAAAGAAAGGTGCTTGATGAGAAAGAAATATGAACCAAGATCATTAATCTTTTCTTTGCTGGATTTTAAGGAGAATCAGTTTTATGAAAGGACACTCAGAAACACTTATTTTTTAAAAAAATCATACATGTTCTTAAGGAAATAAATATTTGTGTGTCTTTCTCTATACGTAATTTCACCTAGTACCTATGAAATATATTTCAATGTTAAAAAGTTCATTGGAGAACTTCTACATGAAATACAAGGTCAAAGAGGTGTTGTATATGTCTACGGCTTCTCCTTTATAAAAAGAAACTTGCATTTTCTTTATTCTGATTCATTTAGTAACTGAAGAGAGACCTTTGCGTGTTGAAGACAATCATTTTTAAAATTGTCGGCTTAAGTTTTATATTTTATTTTTAGATTTCCTGCTTGTTTTCAAGCCAGGTTAATCATTACTATTTTATATTTCCTTATTATGTTTCTGTTTGACAGTGCAAGTCACACAGCAGCACAACCCAAATAATAGATCATAAGATTTCTGCTTCTAAATCAGGGAAGTGGAAGACAAAGTGACCTAAATCTTAGAAAATGTTAGCTTAAAAATAAATAAACAAATAAAAGAGGACTTGTGTTATATCAACTGACTCTATATTAAAGAAAAAATTATAATGAATCAGATTAGAAATGTTATTTGTAGCAGGTTAGAACTAAGGAACTGCTTTACAGTAAAGTCTCAACGACATCTCAGATAAATTTGCCAGAGAATGGATAGCTTAGGGATACTGGAAATAAGTTTATTAATAGCTGTATATGGAAAAGAGGAGAAGAAAAAGAAAGGAAAAATCAAGCAAGTCAGTGCACACAGACTAGAAACTGTGTCACAAATGCCATCACACTATCTGAGGAAAATACAATGGAAGGTCACTATCATTTGGGCCTTGGGTCACATCAGAGATCTGGAAAACAAGTAGAGGTGAGTGCAAACACCCTCTCCATTACTGCCCAAACTACACCCCGAGTGCAGGCTACATGCATTCCCAAAAAAGAACACGGTCCGTGTCTTTCAGATCCAAGATTTAAGGATTCTCAAGTACTTCTGGTTTCTCCAACTAAGCACAAATCATAGAATCATAGAATCATTACGGACTGGAAGAGACCTCGAAAGATCATCTAGTCCAATCCCCCTGACACAGCAGGATCACCTACATCAAGTCACACAGGAACACATCAGGTGGGTCTTGAGTATCTCCAGTGAAGGAGACTCCACAACCACCCCAGGCAACCCATTCCAGTTCTCCGTCACTCTCACCGTGAAGAAGTTCTTTCTGATATTGATGTGGAACCTCCTATGTGCCAGCTTACAACCATTGCCCCTCGTCCAATCACTACATGACACCGAGAACAGCCCAATTCCATCCTCCCGACACCTACCCCTCAAAAATTTGTAGATATCAATGAGGTCAACCACCTCACTACCTGATCATCCAGACCACACTGTCTCAGTTTGTGTGTGAGGATGATGTGTGAGACCCTGTCAAATGCTTTACTGAAGTCAAGGTAGACCACATCCACCCCTCTGCCATCTGTACACCTGTTTATGCCCTCATCAAAGGCTATCAGGCTGGTCAAGCATGACTTCTCTTTGGTGAAGCCATGTTGACCATCCCTAATGACACTCTTGTCCTTGATGTGCATGGAGAAAGCCTGTAGGACAAATTGTTCTGTAACTTTTTTGGGATGGAGGTGAGGCTAACTGGTCTGTAATTACCTAGGTTCTCCTTCTTACCCTTTTTGAAGATTGAAGTGACATTTGCTATCCTGTAGTCCCTAGACGTCTCTCATGAGCCCTATGACTTAGCAAAGGTGATGGAGAATGGCCTAGCAATGACATCTGCAGTCTCCCTCAGCACTCACAGGTACATCTCATCAGGAGCCATAAATTTAATACATCTTCTTTGCTCAATTAGTCCCTAACCCAGTCCTCATCAACCAGGGCAAACTCCTATTTTGTTGTAACTTCCTCTGGAGAAGTCTGGGTCTTGATATCAGGACAGCTTCAAAGAGTATAGACAGAGGCAAATAAGGTGTTCACTATCTCTGCTTTCTCTGTATCCTCTGTCTCCAGGACACCCATCTCATTCAACAGGGGGCCTACATTGCCTCTAATTTTAGTATTACCTGCAATGTATTTGACAAAGCCCTTTCTGTTGCCTTTGACCTCTCTTTCAAGGTTTTATTCCAAGGAGGCCTTGGCTTTCCTAGTTTCATCCCTACATTCTCTCTCTAGAGCCTTATAATCATCCCAAGTGGCCATCCCCTCCTTCCAAAATCTATAGGAATTGTCCTTTCTCTTGAGTTTGTTCAGGTATTGTGATACTGTGATACTGTGATACTGTATTCAAATCAAAGTGTTAAGTGAATTTTCTTGTCATAAATTATCAAGAATTGCTTTGGTGATAAGTAATTTCTTAGTCCAGTCACTGTATTGCTTAAAAATATTCTTTTTTTTTTTCGTCCATTGACAAAAATATTATAATTGATTAGAAACATCCCTTTAAAATTGTGCATTGATGGAATACGTGTAAGAAGTTCAGACGTTAATATGTAGTCTCAGATCATCTGAAAAAGTAGGAAACCAGATAAAAAAATAAAAACCAATTGTTATTAAAGTAAGATCCTGCCATGCTATTTGTTTCAGTGATTATTACACAAAATACAGCACACATTATCGGTCATTCTAGACATACATAAATGTGAAATTCTGACCATTTTAACCATACAGATGGCTAAAAAAGCCTAATTTTTCCTGGAAGATAGGAAGGAATGTGGGAAATTATTAGTTTGTCAAGAAAAAATGTTTCAATTACAGAAGGTTATAATATGTGTTTCAGATTTTAATAACGCATTTGATAATTTAATTTAAAAAATGCAATTAGAGTTTAATTTCACTCCTTAAGTGAGAGTTCTGAACTGAGAAATAAGTTCAATTTGTCATTAATAAGTACTTTGCTCAGGGAAATGAAAAATTCCTAGGAGAACATATCCATAAACAATACTGTCCACAGTCATTTGAATGCCAGGATTAGTGTAACATTCCTTCATGAAACAGCAGTGAGGGTTAGTCATGCTTTAAAGAAAAGCAAACAATGCTTAGTTGAAAGATAGTGATTATCATGGGCTGGATTCCACACTCTGAAAGCACAATAAAGCTGAAGGGAATAATGTTTGAAAAGGTAGGGATTTCTTCTTCCTTACCTTGGCACAGTGGCATAATACAAGAGTGAAATAACAGGTCAAGGAAAGAAACCCAAACCATATGGAAAGCCATCTAGTTCCTGTTGCCCAAGCAAGATTTCAGAAACCTAGCTAAAGATAGTGTAAGGGAATGTAATGCTACCAGGCATAAAAGACATTACTATGAACAATAAAGGACTGATAGTGAATGAGGATTAATATATCTACTCTAAGTTCTGTCCATCTGAGAGCTGACTCCCAGGGAACAGAATCACAGAGTCACTCTGGTTGGAAAAGATTTCATGATCATGAAGTCCAATCATCAAACCTACTCTACAAAGTTCACCCTTAAACCATATCCCTCAACACCACATCAAAATGATCCTTAAACACGTCCAGGGATGGCAACCTAACAACCTCCTAGGCAGCCTACTCCAGTGCCTAACCACTCTTTCTGTGAAAGATTTTTTCCTAATACCTAGTCTAAACCTGCCGTGTTGTACTTGAACCCGTTCCATCTTGTTCAATAAATAACTGCTTTTGAGAAGACATTAGCACCAACCTCTCCACATCCTTTCAGGTAGTTGTAGGGAATGATAAATTCTTCTCTCAGCCTCCTTTTCTTCAAACTAAAGAGTCCCAGATCTTTCAACCAGTCATAGAATAGAATCATTACGGATCGGAAGGGACCTCGAAAGATCATCTAGTCCAATCCCCCTGACACAGCAGGATCACCTACATCAAGTCACACAGGAACACATTCAGGTGGGTCTTGAGTATCTCCAGTGAAGGACACTCCACAACCACCCCAGGCAACCCATTCCAGTTCTCCGTCACTCTCACTGTGAAGAAGTTCTTTCTGATATTGATGTGGAACCTCCTATGTTCCAGCTTACAACCATTGCCCCTTGTCTAATCACTACATGACACCGAGAACAGCCCAGTGCCATCCTCCCGACACCTACCCCTCAAATATTTGTAGATATCAATGAGGTCACCCCTCAGTCTCCTCTTCTCCAAGCTCAAGAGACACAGCTCCCTCAGCCTCTCCTCATAAGGGAGGTGCTCCACCTCCTTCACCATCTTCGTTGCCCTATGCTGAACTCTCTCCAGAAGCTCCACATCCCTCTTGTACTGAGGAGCCCAGAACTGGACACAATNTGACCACCACTCTCTGACTTCTACCCTGTAGCCAGTTCACAATCCACCTCACTATCCAAAAACACAGGCCACATTGCCACAGTTTGTCTGTGAGGATGTTGTGAGAGACCGTGTCAAATGCCTTTCTTAAGTCAAGATAGATGACATCCACGGCTCTGCCATCATCCATCCACCTGGTTACACCCTCATCAAAGGCTATCAGGTTGGTCAAGCATGACTTCCCTTTTCTGAAGCCATGCTGACTGTCCCTAATGACCCTCCTGTCCTTGATGTGCCCGGAAACAGCCTCTAGTACAAATAGTTCGATCACCTTTCCTGGGATGGAGGTGAGGCTGACCGGTCTATAGTTACCTGGGTCTTCCTTCTTTCCCTTTTTAAAGATTGGGGTCACATTTGCTAAACTCCAGTCCCTAGGCACCTCTCCTGTTTCCCAGGACCTAGCAAAGATGATGGATGGCTGCCTAGCAATGACTTCCCCCATCTCCCTCAGCAGTCCTCCTAAGATTTATTTTTCAGGCCTGTCACTAGATTCACTGCCTTCAAACCTGGGAGGAATGGGGCAGGAGAGGAATCGAGGAATCCTCAAGGTGTGTTCCTGTCATGATGAATTATGCCTAGGCCCTTGCTTTCTAAAAATTACTGATCCAGAAGTTATTTGTAAAATATATCAGAGGAAAATAGGGGATGTAGCTGTAAATTACGCTAAAAATCAGACCTGTCTTTCAAGCAGTACATCTCCTGTAGACAGTCTGTAGTTACGGAGGATGTGGAAGAAGGAGGATGGTGTACAGAAGTAATTTTGTTTCTCTTAAATTTTGTGCACAGAAAAAAGTTTTTGCTTATTCCCTCTTGCTGCAAATGTCTACTGCAAGTGGCCATCTGACAACAACTTATGTTCATAGGAAAAGGTATTGCAGTTTTCAGCTGTTTCTCTCATTTCAGTCACACACTGCTTCTGCCAGTAAATTTAAAAAAAAGATGATTAAAAAGGTACCTTACTGACTATAAGCTCAGGAGGGAAACTGGCTCTACCCTGAAAAGAAAGCTGCAATTTATTTTAATAGTATTAAAATGAAATATTGAAAATATCAGAGGACATGCTGTTTTCACAGAATCACTCTGGCTGGAAAAGACCCCTGGAATCACCTAGTCCAACCATCTACTCTACCTTACAAGTTCACCCCTGAACCATATCTCTCAACACCTCATCCAAACGATCTTTAAACACATCCAGGGATAGCAACTCAACCACCTCCCTGGGAAGCCCATTCCAGGGCTTGACCACCCTTTCTGTGAAAAAAACTCTTCCTAATATCTAAACCTACCCTGTTGTAACTTGAACCCCTTCCTTGTTCTATCACTAATTGTTTGTGAGAAGAGACCAGCATCAACCTCTCCACAACATCCTTTCAGGTAGTTGTAGAGAGTGATGAGGTCTCCTCTAAGCCTCCGCTCCTTCAGCTCTTTCAGTTTTTCCTCAAAAGCCTTATTCTCTAGGCCCTTCACCAGCTTAGTTGCCCTCCTCTGCACCTGCTCCAGCACCTCCACATCTCTCTTATATTGAGGTGCCCAAAACTGGACACAATACTCAAGAGGTGGCCTCACTAGTGTCAAATACAGGGGGATGATGACCTCCCTACTCCTGCTGGCCCCACTATCTCTAATACAAGGCTGGATGCCATTGGCCTTCTTGGCCATCTGGGTACACTACTGGCTCATATTTGTCTTCCTGTCAATTAGAACACCCAGGTCCCTCTCTGCCACACTGCTCTCCAGCCACACCTCCTCCTGTACCTCCAATGCCTGTAGCATTGCATGGGGTTGTTGTAGCCCAAGTGCAGGACCTGGCATTTATCCTTATTGAAGCTACTTTCATTACCATTGGCCCACTGCTCCAGTCTATCCAAGTCTCTCTGAAGAACCTCCCTACCCTCTGACAGATGAACACTCCCACCTAACTTGGTGTCATCTGCAAACTTACTGAGGATACACTCTATGTCCTTATTGAGATAATCAGTAAAGATGTTAAACAGAGATAAAAGATGACATCTAAAGCACTGTTTCTTTAATTTTACCTTCATTAATAAATACTTCAAGGCAGTCACTGTGCAGTGGCCTGACTATTACCCCACCCACTGTCTTCTCTTATATGCTGTGGATATGTTATGAAAAGGGTGTTCCCACCTCAAAATAATAGATGCAGTTGTTTAATGTAGAACTGAAGTCTTCCTGAATACTGAAAGTCTAGTGAGATTCAACCAAATTGTTTACCTTGGGTTTTTTTGGAGAGGAGTGTCATATGCAATTTTGAAAGCTCAAGGACCACCACAGTCCATCACGTCTGGTATTTTGTAAAGCTTTTCAGATGCCTTTCAGCTTTCCTTTTTCTGGGGAAAAAGATAATTCATTGTTTATTAGAACTGCTTTTTGGGTGCATCCCTGCCTTCTCAGGCTGCTCACAGGGGAAAGAGTTAAGTGACAAAGTGGGGAGGATAATAAAGAAAGGTGAAGAGCAGAATTTGTGCTTGCAGCCTTCACAATGGGATGCTGAATCATGTGAGTGAATGAAATGGAAGAGGGTGAAGTCTCCGTGAGCAGCTCCTGAGTGCTGGTGCAATAACCTGCAAGAATGAGTTCCAAGTATTCCCAGTCCAACTAATTTCTCCTCTGCCCACAGGGTCTACACTCAAAGACAGGCAGGGGAATGAGGGAGCTAATGAAGAACCTAAAGAAAGACCAGAGTGTGAGCCAAGAAAATACCAACAGTAGGAAGAGAAAATGTAGAAGCAAGAGCTGCAGTACAGTTCCTTCAGCAGAGTGGGCATTTCATCCTGGGATTGATTGTACTGACATAAGAAAGGACCTTTGCAGTAAGATTTAAACAGACAAAAGATATTGAGCATTGAGCTAAATTACACAATACATCCTGATCAGTAGAAACGTTTGTATTCTCCATGTTAACCTTTGAATCCCATTCATTTGAAATGCATTGAAATGAACACCCAAGATGTGAGGTTTGTGTGTGCTGAAGTATTTGTAGTAGGCGAAGGATTATAAGGGTGGCTCCAGTAAGAAGCTTTTTGAAGCCCCACCAACTCCAAGCCAGACCTGCCTCTGGCCAAGCCTGAGCCAACCAGGACCTGCAGGCAAGCAAACGGCTGCATAGTGTGATTGTGGTGGTGGGCCTAGACTAAAGCACCAAATAGTCTCTGCAATCTGGATGTTTTGCTTCTGATCAAAGAAAATGACACAATACTTCAATAAGCTAAGAGACTATCAGTAGACATGCTGAGAATTAAATTAATTAATTTTTACTTGATCTTTTTAATCCTCGTTCCAGTTCCATTAGATGCTCTATATAACAAATCAATGTCAGTATCTTCTTATAGGATGGATATTTTCCATTAACATACATAATGCAATAAGTCTCAAGAAAGGTCTTTTATCTGTTCTGACATTTTTTTCTTTTGCTTTAATGTATAGCCTTGCCAGAAAAGGACAGAAAAAAATATAGTCCTTTAAAAAAAATGATGTTCATATTACTCATGCAAACTTGTAAGGCTAATCTTGCCGGCGTGGTCCACAAATCAGGGTATCATTCTGTTCTTTTTAAGACCATATTTTCAAGCTGAAATAGTCACTGCTGAGATGAGTAATAATTACTAGTGATGCACTGGAAATCAACACAGTGTTTAAAATAAAGAAAAGCCTGTCTATTAAGTGGGAGCCAGAATCTTTTGTTTTCTCAGTGATGGGCAGAAATAAACAAAATCACAAGGTCAGAGCCCTGGTAGTAGGCAGAGCAAAGGGAAGACCTGTGTGCTAAAAGGGAGAGAGTAATTTGGCTTACCTGCAATTCCAAGGTTATAGAAGCAATGTAGTAGTCAGTGGCCTTGCAGGTGTCTGCTGGCAGGTGTGTAGAGAGACAGTGGCACAGACTTGAAGGAACCTGCTGTACCTGATGAAGAGAGATGTTTAGTGTTTGCGGTGGTACAATCCCCTCCGTTCATGCGCCGCTCTGTACAGGGTGCAATTCCCCTCTCTGCGTCATACGATACACTGGCAGGCTGTGAAAGGTGATGTCCCAATAGGGCTTCACCTTAACATTTCTGGATCCTGACTCCCTTGTTCTCTGTGTATGAAAGCACCAATGGTCACTCAGCGTTCCTGGACAATTATCTCCTGCATGCATTGGACCAGATCACTGAGGCAGCCGTTTCTGGGTACTCCTGAGTCCTTCAGCCCCTGAGCATATCTTGGATGATCTGTACACCTTTTTATGACCTGATGCCCTTGCATTGAAACTGGTGCACTTGTGACCCAAAAGAAGGAATGACAGAATTTCAAGGTGAACTGGAACATGTCTCAAAATCTTCTGCTAGTGAGGTCATCACAAGACCTGGATGAGAATAAGCTCCTAAAGACTCAGCCTCAACCAGCGATTAATACTGATGCATTGTGATCATTTAAAATCAAAGAGGGAAATTTTGACCGTAGCTTAGCCTCTTTCTCCAGCTCCCTACTTATTTCAGTGTTTTGCTTTATGCATTTGAGAATGGGATCTGGATTCAAGTGTTTCTGTGTTCAAGTATTTCTCTCTGACTGTAGGTGTGTTTGTTTTGTGTCTGTATATATATGTATTTTCGTTTAGGATATCTTATAGTAAGTTAACATGAATCTTATAATTCTTGAATCTGTAATCAAATCACTGTATAACTTTGCTAAATCACTTACTCATCTTAAATGAATCACTAAGTGCTGCTAAAATCCAAGCCTTTGATTTATCTTATAGCATAAATAAAGTTTGAATTATTGTCAAATCACACCGTGTTAAATACATTAATCCATAACAACTCTTCTAAGTAAACTCCTCTAAAGTTGTTCTACTATCAAAGTAGAGTTTCTTTCTAAAGTCCTTTCTCCTGTCTCCCACTCATCATCCCACCCACTTGCTTTGTGGCATAGGGCTTGAGAGCACACATACAGGTACTATACACATACCCAACTACCATCAAACAGGGATCTGTGCCACGCTGAACCATCATAGACTCCTCACACCTTTGGCAAGGATTCTTGCTACAGCACTCATTCTGTCTGAACACAAGTTTCAGCCTTTCTTCTTGATGAAGAAAGCAGAAAGAAAGGAGGGATTTCCTGGAGGTTTAATTTGGGGACCAGATGCAGAGAGATAGCAGTAATTTCTAGGAAAGAAAAAGAGACAACATGAACCATTTGAGAGAGATCAGTGCTTTTTATAATTTAATATAAATTGACTAGAAAAATAAGTTTGCTAAAATAGCAAGTAGGTTTTAACCTAGAGCTAGAGTACACTAAGTAATAGATATGAGCCCTTATTGGAAGGCAGCAAATCTGATAAGGATATAGAGGATAGAGAACCCACACTGTGATCTCCTGTTGTATTTTTCTCAGAACGTGTGATGGCATTTGTGACACAGTTTGTAGTTCGTGTGCACTAAATGTCTTAAATGTTTCTTCTTTTCTGTATACAGTTATAGAGTCAACAAACCTTTTTCCATTTTCCCTAAGCTGTCCATTGTCTGGCAAATTTTATCCAAGATCTCATCAAGGCCTAACTGCTTTGTTTCCTTTTCCTTTATCTTTAATTGTGGTCTTGAGCCCACTGCAAAATTGGTGCCGAAAGCCCAGGAACAAAGCAGTTTCATAGTTTTAACCTGCTTCAGATATATTGAACAGATGAACAAAAAGCTATAGTTCAAAAATGCATCATCAAGGTAAAGCTTCATGCAACTACTTTGTTTAAACTGCCTCAGTGTAAACTCTTCCTCAAAAAGATAAATAAATGAAACCATGTCTGTAAGAAAGGATTAAATTCTTACAAACTAACATAAGTCAAAGTCAGAACTTCCAGACTGCAGAAAGACAAAAACAGGTATTTTGCTTATGGTAAAAAGATATTGTATATGTGCCAGCAGTAGTGTGAAGACCTTTAAAATGATGCTTGAAAGGAAGTATAATAAGAAAGTGGAAATAAATGAGCAGGGACAAAACAGAAATTTGACCAAACAGTTGCAGTGTACTCTGAGCTATTCCTGATAACCACCATTGCAGACAGATAGAATACATAATCTTTTGGGGCTGCTCTGCAGCGGTTTAGGACCTTGTGGAAAGGTCCTAAACATAGCAAAGACAAAGGCTTAGGAGTTCTTACTAAAAAATGTGAAGCACACAAGTAAATACTTAATTGGGCTAAAAGACTACTGACAGAAATCATAGGCTAAACGACAGATGCCTGTAGAAAGGGATAGTGTGTTTGTTTGTTTAATGGATAGCTAAAACAGATCTGGTGTGGTTTTTCTTGTTTAAATTATGTATTTAAACTTAAAATAGTGGAAGAATGGATGTGCAGTAACAGAATGTCCTGATGGCAGACCCAAAGAAGCACTGCCAACTCAAGCGTGCAATGAGAATACAGCAGAGAGGAGTGGGACTTTGAGAAATGAAGTAATAACAATGGGAAAGATGCAATCGTGCAGAGTCAGGTACTTATGGACCAATGAGAAGAACATCCTTATAGCACAACATGTTGCAACATTGAAATGAGAGAGGGAATTGCAAGTCTTGGTAGTAAATTTTTTTTTAATGTTTTTGAGTTACAATTGTGATATGAAATGGAAATGGTGAATACAGTACTGAGCATTCTGGGAAGACACTGCTGTGGAGAAAGGAGAGTTTTCATACTGTTGTGTGAAGCAATGACCAGGCCTCTGGAAGATTGTTTAAAATAGTGTCCAACTCCCTTCAGCAGAGATCAATTTCAAACTAGGATTGATGAAGAAAATGTCTACTGGAATAAAAAGAGAATGGAAAGCCCATTCCATGAGACAACACTAAAAGAACTTGGCCTGTTTGTCACAGAAAAACAAAATCTGAAAAAAGATGTGATTTATTTGTGTTCACTGAGGAAAGAACAATACTAGAAAGAGCTTTTGATGCTTAAAGGGCAGAACTGGCTTATCAGAAAAATGAAAATATACGGGCTATGAGTAAAGTTACTCTGTAAATGTAAACAAACATCAGGGTTGAAAGAGTTCATATGTGCCTTGAAAATCAGATCTGAAGAGAAATTATCAGTGGTCCACCAAAAACATGGAAGGAGGTATCCAGTGCATTTTAATTCCTGATTATACTATTTGATTGCACAGGAGTGTAGTCAGTGACCCAAGAAGACTGATATTCCCATGTTCCTCATTACCCAGGTGACAGAAATCGGTGTGAATCCCCTTGAGATTTTCTGTTCTAATTAACTGTGCTCCAACACTACACATCTTCCAGCAAGTCAGTACTGTATTTTAGGTAATTAAATTCAGCAAATCTCACTGCAGTGAGGACTGGCATCAGGAAATCTTTCCTTGTGATGTTTCTCCTTTTCTGTAAATGTTTATAGTATTTTTGAAAAAAGCAACTTTCTTAAGTATAAGAACTGTGTGTTCATAGAGGTTTGCTTCTGTGTATGACATACACATAACTATATTATAAATATTAAAATGTTTTAATATATATCAATAATCAAAAATATTGTGCTTTTTAGTTTCTTTGTAGTCTGGAACATTCTAGTTTCACTGTTTATGTAGTGTGATTTCTTCCAGACTTCTATTTATTACAGACTGCACTGTCGTCTCGTTGTGAGAGTATTTTGTACATTTACTCCACAAAGGTACTTGTACTTGGGCTACCACTCTATTTTTATTCTAATTTTACTTGACAACAAAAACATTTTAAAATAATGTCACTTTTTATTTTCAGATTTCCTTACAAGCAGCGAGGGAGCTGGTTGCAGCCATACAAAGTACACAGGGGAAGTAACATTCAAACCCAGAAAAAGAGGTTTCATTGGAAATCCTGCCCTAAAGCACAGGGGTACACCCCATCATTAGGTTTCACAAGGAGAAGCTGGCCAAGGAATACTGCTGTTCTCCCTCTCAGGATGGGATTACAAATATTGTGTACAGAATCACAGAATGACTGAGGCTTGAAAAGATCTCTGAGCTCATCAAGCCCAGCCTGTTACCTAACACCAGGGCATCAAGGGCCACAGCCAAGCTATCACAGTATCACAGTACATTACGGACTGGAAGGGACCTTGAAAGATCATCTAGCTCAGTCCCTCTGCCAGAGCAGGACCACCTAGAGCTAGTTGCACAGGAACACACGCAGGCAGGTTTTAAATGTGTCCAGAGAAGACGACTCCACAACCCCCATGTCCTTCAACACTTTCAGGGATGGGGACTCCACCACTGCCTTGGGCAGTCCACTCTAGTGTCTCATCACCCTTTCCATGAGGAAGGGCTTCCTAACTCCCAACCTAGCCCTTTCCTGGGGGCTTCAGGCTCTGCCCTCTTGTCCTGTCACTGGTTTTCTAGGAGAAAAGCTTGACCCCCACTTGACTACAACCTCCCTTCAGGAACTTGTAGTTCATCCCTGAGTCTCCTCTTCTCTAGGCTAAACACCTCCAGCTCCCTCATCCTCTCTCAATCATACTTTCCATCCAGTCCTGTCCCCAGCCTCATTTCTCTCTTTCTTGAAGTGAAGGGCACAGAACTGCCCACATTGCTGGAGGGGTGGCCTCTCCTCTGCCCAGTACAGGGGGAGCTGGCCACACTATCTTTGATACAAGCCAGTATGCCATTGGCCTTCTGGGCCAGCTAGACACGCTGCCGGCTTCTCTTTAGACAGTTGTTGACTAGCACTCCCAGGAAATCTTGACAGTGGATGGACACTTATGGATTTGAGTTTTCTGAGTCCAGTGTTGAAGGTGCTGTTTTAGTCTGCATTAGAAATTTGGAATATTACAAATAATTATTTGCATACCTCTATGGTTTAGGTCATGAAAATATCTTATTCTTCCATAAAGCAGGAGACAGGCCAGGTCTCTGGGTCCTGCAGTAGAGAACAAATTCTGATCCAGGAGACATGCTAATTAGTGCTTTATCGCATTAATTTTTCTGCTGGTTTGAGGCAAGCTTACTTGGATTAGTTGTGCATGCTGCTGGGAAATAAATAGCCAGCACTAAATGCAGTCCCAGGTTTCATGTGTACTTCATTGCACGGCGTGAGAACGGATGCAGCAGTGAGCACAGTGAGCTGGCGAGAAGTGGCACCAAATGGAAAGCACTGTGTGATTTCCCAGCACGAGTACCTGCTGCTGGTCTGCTGTGTACCTGCTGATGAAGTAGCCAATTTGACATAAGCAAAAGTAAAATTGGATTAGAAGCACACAACAAGAAAAAGCCTGCTGGTTTTCTAGAACACTCTGATTCAGTCGTTAGCAGTGGAATGCACATATTAAGAGCATTATCACTACCTCGGTGTGCCCAGCTCAGTGAAACAGGGCCTGTACAACAGAATGTGACTACAGGTTTAGAAATGGGGAAGAATTACAAGATTTTCTTGGGAAAGGGATGCTGACAATCTAAGAAGACCGACCTTGCTGGTTTTACTGATGTTAATGGTACATAGGGCAATCAGAATTTGGCCTCATACCCTGCTTTGTAAATATCAGGGTCACAGAGATTAATATAACATGCACTAACCAATGCATGTTAAAGCCCTAGTAAAATTAACTGTGCTTGGAAGGCTACTCCTTTCAAATGCAATACAAATGGCTCAGAAAACTTGAGGACATTAAAGAAAAATTAATAAACCACAAAGTGTAAATTATGTGGAAATAACTCCTTTATATGTTCTTAGCTTTTTGTTTATAGTTAGCATCAGTATATAAACAGAACAGATTTGTGCAAAGTAAAAAAGGAAATCCAAATGTAGAGAGTGGGTAACTTACGATGAGCTACCCACTCATAAGGCCTGGAAGTACCTTAACCTGGCACAGCAAAATTAGTAGTCGGTGATCCTGCACAGGGACCCTACCTTTTTGTTCTGCACATGAATTAGCAATAAGGAAACTGGATGAAAACATTTATTAAGTCAAATGGAATGACTGAGTAAGGTAATTAACTAGTCATAACGGAGTTTTTATTCTTAACAGGAACAGGTGGAAGACTTACTTTTAAGTCTAAAGAATCTGTAAAGAACAGACCTAAAGCAGGAACACCTGTGGTAAATTCAGATTACTTCACTCTGCACAAAGCATCTGGCAGCAGATCAAAGTCTTCTCATCTTTATTCAGTGTTGTGATTACTGATTTTTATTTTTCTCCACATTTTAATTCCATGGAATGTCCATTAAGAACTGTATAAGAATGGGTGGAAAGAGAATCTAATTTGGGGACCTGACTGCAATCAATGAACTCATGTCTCTGGACATCATTTGAGACCCTGACCCACAAGTTCCTTCTTCTGAAGTGATACAAAACACTGGTTATAAATCTCATTATGTTTTTCCCTTGATTTCTGATTAAAGTAATATGAAAGTGTTTATAAAGGAAATATTTACAGTATATTACAGTCTCTGGACTTTTGAGCAGATGACTCAATTACATAGTGCTGAAACTTAATCAAAAGGAAAACAGACAAAAGGAAAGACCACATCAGTGCAAATGTGAGTACGCATTTTTACTGACTGTTGTTCCTGAAGAGGCAAACTAAATAAAAAGAAAATAGGCACTCGTTTCACAGAGTGGCAGTGCCAGAAGTGTTTGGATTGTTGGAAAAAGATGACTGGTTTTACAAATAAGCTTCACACTCGTAGATATGTTAAGATGGAAAGTAATTCAAATCTGCAGAGTAGAGTTAACAGAACATTTTATAATTGAAGCCCAGACCCCACAGGCTGGGAATTCTGCCACGGCTTAATTGGGACTGACACTTTTACAGCACATTGTTACGAACAATTCAGAGATCTGCTCCACAACTGATTGCACTACCTGGAGTTTTTTCATTGCTTTCACTGATCTTTGGATCAGACTCATGCTGCAGAAGCATCTCTCTTGTGCATGGGATAGTTTCACACGTAACTGACAGAGCTAGTGGAAGAGTCTTAGGCAAGTTTAGGATGGTCTGGTCAGAGATCTCAAGATGCGAGCTGTACAACAATTTTAACAACTACCACTATGATTTTTCTCAGTCTTAAAATTTGAATAAATGTTTTTCTCTATTGCTAACCTGTAACAGCTTGGCTAAAGAGAGTAAAAGTTTTTTTCCTGTGCATTGTTCCTTCTCAATAAGACTCATCTCTGCTGTATTCTACACAAATCCTGTTAGGCTAAAAGTGAAGCATTCCTGCCTTCCTTTCATGTAGGTTCATGTATTATCTATTTGAAAGCATCACTGAGTTGAGCTCAGCTATTTATTTAAACATGTTGAACATGAAGTATCAGAATAATCCCTTGACCTCTGAGAGAGTTTTCACCTGTAAACAAGTATGTAGAGCTGAGACATTTGGTGGAAGCATGACAAGCATGTTCATTGACTCTCAGGACAGAGGCCATGTACTCAATTTGACTAAATGAAGAGTATAGCTGGTAAATCTCAGATTTAAAACATTGGTTCATCCTAGGGAAAAAATTGTGAACTGCTTCTCTGTGAGCCTGATTGCTGGATTGAGCAATTTGATTGCTTTTAGGACCTGAAGCAAATGCTGTTACTAGCCAAGAGAAGTGATCCAATAGCTGTTACAGCACACCCAGTCATTGCCACTCTTCCAGTATGCTGTGAGCACTTGCATTTTCCTGCTATGACTTCAGATAGATAACAGATGCCACAATAAGCTGCTTGGTTTTATGCAACAGAGTGACTTTTAAATTCCATTAACTCTGTTCTTTCCAATGGAACTGCTAATGCAGTGACGATATTAGCATCAAAATACAGTCCCACTAGTGCCCTCTAAATAGATTAGTTCACAAAGATAACATCCACAAGCATATTCTAGTTGCTGCTGGGAAAAAATTAATTTAGTTTAATTTGTGATATCTCCAAATGCTGCCCATCTCTCTGTAATTGTATGGCATTATCACTCTTCGCTATTCTGTCTATTCTTGCATAGAGAATTGAAACATCATTTGAGTTTCCTCTGAGGATGGATTAACAAGATCTGCTGTGACATGACTTGATTAATTAATGAGACTAGAGTATTCTTAGGTCCTTACGTGCTGTTCTTGAGGTTCTTAGATGGGAAAATTCTAACCTTCAATATTTTAGAAGCCAACTGGGTAAAGCAAAACTCCTGCATGACCTTCACTAATAATAAAACTGAAAATCTGTTATAGAATGTACCTGAATAGCTGAACATATTCAAGGTGATTTAGTTTTTTTCATACTTGAAGAATGCAAGTGCACGAGGTTGCAACAAAGGAAATATTTCACATACTGTTTAAAATAGAATTAGATACCTTTCTGCTTTTCTTTCAGCAGTCTTCTACAAAAAAGAAACAGCTCTTGCAAATGATGCATTGCAGAAAGTCTTCTCACTCTGCACATAAACCCCTCAAGATACAGGGAAGATTCTCACAGGGCAAATAGAAGATGACAGCAAGCATATCCCATCCAATGACCCTGTTTCAGGTACTTCATGTTTGTGACTGAATACCAGGCTGTGTGAGGAAGTGCCAAGAGCCACAGCTGTGATATGTAAGTGAGCTACACATTTTAATGCCTCCAGGTCTGCCTGTCTCATCAAGAGACTGAGACTAGTCGAAGACAACCAAACTCACTCTATCTTACAGGCTGCCTGCTGCCACTAGAGATGTTTAGAGCCAATCAGCAAAACGCATTTCTATTTAAAAGATCGTAACTGAAACTGAACTCTGAAAATTGGCTTCTGCTAATAGATTTTCTCTCACAGTACTCTACACTAAGTAATGTGAGAGTAAGTTGCCTAAGAGCTGTGGGAATGGTGTCAAAAAATCAGAATTGCAACATGGGAAAGTTTCAGAGCAAGAAATATCAGGCTTGCAAGCAAGTGCAGCAAAGTAAACATTCACTGACCATAGATCAAAGTCCTATAGAGGCAAATGATCTTTTTCTCTGGTTGTTTTTTTTTTTTCCCCAGCTATAGCAGAAAATATTTGTAATAGAACTGGAAGTTTTAGTCAGGTGGGGCCCAGGCTCTTCTCTCAGGCAACTAGCAATAGGACGAGAGGGCAGGGCCTGAAGCTGCCAGGGGAGGGTTATGTTGGATGTTAGAAAGTCCTTCTTCATGGAAAGGGTGATTAGACACTGACATGGACTGCCCAGGGCAGTGGTAGAGTCGCCATCCCTGGAGATGTGGAAGGGCAGACTTAGTGCCTTGGTCTGGCCAATGTGGTAATGTTAGGTCATGCTCTGTGTTGGATGAGCTCAGAGCCTCAATAATTTCCAGCCTTAATAATTCTGTGATTCTGTCATGTTCAGAGCACTTCAAACACTGACCTGTTGAGTGAAAAAGAGGTGGCAAGACCATCACGGTGTTCACTGACCACAGTTTGTATACTGTTCTCCAGATTAGAGGCATTCTGTCAAATCTTCCCAGATCAGACAGTCCAGAAGCAATATGCAAGAAAACTTGACAGAAAAGGGGTAACCACAGACATCAGCCTGCTCTGAACTGCCGAACACCTGTGGCACTTGGGCCACATCTGGCTGTTACACTAGGTCAGGGGTCCTCAAATGCTGGCCCACGGGCCAGATACGGCCCCCTAGGGTCTCCAATGCAGCCCGGCGGTATTTACACCCCCCACCCCGGGGTTTAGGGGACAGAACCTGAGAAGCCACAGATGACTTCCTGCCGACTGTGTGGCCAGGCTGAGGCGGGCAGCTCCTCCGTCTCTCCCTCCCTCCCTCCAGTTCCCAAGCAGGACAAGCCAGGCAGCACAAACTATAGCCCAGCCCCCAACAATGTCTGAGGGACAGTGAACTGGCCCCCTGTTTAAAAAGTTTGAGGACCCCTGCACTAGGTGATGAAGAAGCTTAAACTCTCTTTCCACATGGCTTGTGAGTTGGATTTGGAAGCATCTAACTAGGTGCTAGGAAGGAGAAGCTGAGTCATCAAAGGGTGGTGGGTGTCTGTTTAAGCCCTACCTCTACAGGCAGTAGAGGAAGAAAGAATTTATTTGCATCATGTAGCACACCAGACTGGGGCTCTCTTCAGTGACACCTGACACAAGTAATGCAGATCTGGGCTTAGAATCACAGAATCAGCTACAACTTCCCTTTGTGTAGTTGTAGAGAGGTATAAGGTCCCTACTGAGTCTCCTCTTCTCCAGGTTAAACCACCCCAGCTCCCTCAACCTCTCCTCATCAGATTTTCTTTCCAGTCCTCTGGATAATATCCCAGGTTTCTGATAATGCTGCAAATTGAAATGTTTGTGACGCTTCATTGGTTTTGTCACTGTTGGCATTTCCTCAGAATCTATAGTTTGCGTACTGGTGCTGAGGATCTTCTCTTTTCCCCTTCATGCTGCCGAAGAAATCCTTCATGAACATAAGCTCGTGGGCCCTGCTCGCTTCTGTAATCTTCTCATTAAATTGATTCTCGGTATGAGAGGTTAAGTGTTAAAAAATTCTTCTGCAGTGAAAAGAAGAGCTGAAAATTAGATTTGTTATCTAATCAAACAGGCATCAAAATGATTATTGCTATTGTATACAAAGAAATGCAATTACTATACAGTGTACATTTCCTCCTCGGGGACCTTTTGAAAAAATTAATAAGATTAACACTGTGGATGTCAGCTCGTTTCACCTTCACAGATGCCAGACAGCATTAGTAAAAGAAAGCAGATGTAAGTTCCTTATCTAATATTGTTAGACTGCTTCCCTCCTACATGCCAGCATGAGATTCATTTTAATGAAATTAGACCTGAATGCATCTAACAATCTGAAGTCAGTAGTAGAGCTTGGAAATAATTTATTGTGGGTGACAGAGAACAGCTATAAAACACAAACTATGTCTACTGAGATGGGGGAAAATGAGTTACCAGCCACAGATGGCCATCACTACTATGGACCTCAGAAGGATAATGTCACTGGCTATGCATTAGTGGATGAATGGCATTGCTTGGACCTCTTGAAATTAATCAGGTCCTCTGTAATATCATGGAAAATCTGAAGCTACTTTGTTGGAGTATGAGAATCATGCACTGCTACTTCCTTGTCTTGATATCCATACTTGAATAAGCAATCCCATTATCAGGGACAAAACTAGTGCACAGAAATTAGTGTTCAATATAAGCTAGGCAAAAATTGTTAAAGATTCTCAATATTTCTCTTAAAAAAAAATTCTCTCAGTCTACAAAATCGTGAGCATTTACATGCACTTTTCCTTCCTGGAAATAGGTTTGGATGAATTTAAAGTAAATATTCATTAAAATGTTTCCATCTTTCAGAAGATAGGCGTGACAGGATAGCAGCATTCTAATAAATACTTCCTTTTATTTTTATGTTGTATTAGGACTGGCTGAAATGGGGTTAATTTTCCCTATAGCAGCCCTCTTGGTGCTGTGTTTCACGTTGCATCTAGAAGGATGTTGATAGCACAACAGTGTTTTAGATACTGCTGAGCAGACCTCTCACAGCACCAAGACTACCTCCAACACTTCCTGTTCCGTAGTCTGGTGGTGGGCAAGACCTTGGCACAGGCCGTAGCTGAGACAGGTGATCCAAACACAGATATCTCAGAGCATACACCATCCGCTCAGCAGTAAAAGAGAAAGGAGGAGAATGATGTACATTTGTCATTCTGACTTTGCCTTCAAGAGCAACTGCTGCTCATGCTGAAGTGTTTCTTCCAAAATATGAGAGGACATAATTCGCTGATGAGAAATAGAAAACAAACCTTCTGGTTTCCTTTGCTTGCACGTACAATAAGCCAGGCAAAATGTGGTAAAATCAGATTGAGGTAGGAAAGCTGTGTGTGAGCAGAAGTGGTGATCAGAAACTTGGGAAGGAGAAACAGAAAAACACATTATGAAAATGCATTTATGTGTAGAGAGAGAAAACTTGAACTCAAGTGCAGACAGAGCCTGAAAGTAGCTTTTAAAGTTGAGATGATAACTTGAAGCTGGGAAGGGAAATAAAGAATTTCCAAAGTGGAGAGGAGATTAGAGACAAAGAAAGATGAAGCAAGATAAATAATTTTCCTAACTGAAAAACACAACTTTTTAGTCTGAGAAGAGAAGAATCATAAATTCTTCNGAGCACTGGAACAGGCTGCCCAGGGGGGTTGTGGAGTGTCCTTCACTGGAGATATTCAAGACCCGCCTGGATGTGTTCCTGTGTGACTTGGTCTAGGTGATACTGTTGTTGCAGATGGATTGGACTAAATGATCTTTTGAAGTCCCTTCCAATCCGTAGTGATTCTATGATTCTATGATAAATTCTAGAGCATAAGAAAAAACACTTCACAGGGTGTAAGAGAAATCACCAAATGGTTTATTTGGAGTGTCCACTGATCTCAAAACTGAAGCTCAGCCTAGGTACACAGAGATAAACACGAAAGAGTTACTGATAACTATGAAAAGTGTAGTATCAGGTTTCTTCATGATTAATTGGGCTGAATTTTTCCCACTTTGGGAGATGAGCAGTAGAATATTGCTGCATCAAGCTGTCCACCCGAAATATCTCTCTATCTACCTTGACCTTAGGAAGGTCTTTGACACTGTCTCCCATGAAATTTTAGAGAGAAGCTAAGGAAGTGTGGGATGGAAGAGCAGACAGTGAGGTGGGTTAGGAACTGGTTGCAGGATAGAGTTCAGAGGGTGGTGATCAGTGGTGCCAGGTCCAGCTGGAGAGCTGTGACTAGTGGTGTCCCCAGGGATCAGTGCTGGGGCCAGTCTTGTTCAGCATCTTCATCAATGACATTGATGAGGGCACAGAGTGTCTGCTCAGCAAGTTTGCCGACGACACCAAGCTGGGAGGTTTGGCTGATACGGCTGAAGGCTGTGCTGCCATCCAGAGAGACCTGGACAGACTGGAGGGCTGGGCACAGAGGAACCAGATGAGGTTCAACAGCGACAAGTGCAGAGTCCTGCATCTGGGGAGGAATAACAAACTCCACCAGTACAGGCTGGGAGGTGATCTNAGTTTTGGGCCCCCCGGTTTAAGAGGGACAAGGATCTGCTGGAGAGGGTCCAGCGGAGGGCTACGAGGATGATGAGGGGACAGGAGGGCATGGCTTCTGAATAGAGGCTGAGGGACTTGGGGCTTTTTAGTCTGGAGAAGAGAAGACTTAGGGGAGATTTGATCAATGTTTATAAGTACCTGAAGGCTGGTCAGGAGCGGGGGGGACAGGCTCTTTTCACTTGCTCCCTGTGATAGGACAAGGAGCAATGGGTGTAAGTTGCAGCAGAGGAGGTTCCGCCTCAACACAAGGGGGAACTTCTTTACTGTGAGGGTCACAGAGCACTGGAACAGGCTCCTCAGGGATGCCGTGGAGTCTCCTTCTCTGGGGACTTTCAAGGCTCCCCTGGATGTGTTCCTCTGTGATCTGTGTTAGATAGTTTTGTCCTGCTCTGGCAAAGGGGTTGGACTCGATGATCTCTTTGGGTCCCTTCCAACCCCTAACATCCTTTGATCCTATGACCGTATCAGAGAGGAGTCAGGAGAATGATATATCTGCTACTTCCTGGCATTCACTATGCGGTAATATTATTGAAATCACTGAGGTGGGTAAGCTTGTGTTACCATCATTATTGGTTTTCCCAGGCTGCTGAGATACTGGTACTCAGTTCTGCTGAATCTGGCTTGGGGATGATGTCCTACAGCGTGGCAAAACAACAGCAGGTCAGCAGAGTAGGAAAGCAGGCAGACAACACCCCAGTGACGGTGGTTCAGCAAGCCCCGCCTTTTACCTGTTGTTAAAAAAGATCTGTGTACCTCAGAAAAAGCTAGATATTCAGGGCATCCTACATGTGAGACCACCTTCCAGTCTCCCACCTTCTCCACTGCGTATGTCATGGTTTCAGTCCAGGAGATGAAGTGCTCTAGGCAAGTGTCATTCAGCACATAGTGTCATCCTACCTGATTCTGCATCCACATTAACGATATGTGTTTTATGATGCATCCTGTTATCATATAATTGCACAAATAATAGCAAAAGCAGAGAACGTATAAACTCTGCAGGAACCCATTCCAGTGCTCTGTTAGCACTGAAGAAGGCACCTGAAGAATGTTTTCTCTTACACCTGACTGGGTGCTTGTTGTAGTTTACTTCCAGTCTATCTGCCCACGGTACCAACAATATAGACACTTCTAAATAGCTGCTTTTATATATTTTAAAATAATATTGTGTTCTCTGTTAGTCTTCTCTTCCTCAGTTTACACAGGGTGGTTCATTTGGTCTTCTCCTACAGGCTCATTCTGGTTTTTTTGATCTCTGACCATTTTATTTTCTCTTTTGTTTTTTCTTCATTGGATTAAAGGGCAGAAATTATGCCAGCCAACTCAATTTGTGCTGTGGCTAATTTTGAATGCTTACCCATTAAGGAAGGATTTCACTGGTTGTCAACAATGTAAATACCTGCAGGATTAAGCTCTGAAAGGAAATGAAATTCACCTAAGTGTGTATGGGCAGCACAAAGCCTGCGCATCGTTTAATTCCCATGTTACAACCTTAGGTAGTGTGTATGTGTTTCATGGAAAAACCGCTCTGCTCATGTAATTAAAACTAAATTAGGTTGAGGCAGTTTAGTGATTTATTTGCAAAAAAGTAATTAGCTGGTAATCAGTGAACCAAATTCAGGACCAGTATCAGTAACAATAGATAGACTGCGACACTAGACATCAACAAAACGTTAATAAAGAGCTACAGATCTCCAAGCATTTTTTTCTGAGCAAGAAGATTAGTTATAACAAATCTCAGAATGTTCTAACCGTCACAAAACACAAATGCATGTTCCCTGCCTGCCTTCAGGCACTGTGTCCTAGCAGCATGCCTCTGTTTAGAGAGATAGAACTGATTCCCCAGTGGCACACCCCTCCTATGAGAGATGTTCTAGCTATGTGTACACACCTTCTGCTTCCTATAGTCTGGTGCTGGTGAGTGAGCACCTCACAGTGCCCATACGCTCCTCATGACATGCTGGGTCCCAGCTTGCTATGCTCTACACATGCTGCTGCAGATGGGTGCAGTCTGCTCATGGTACACTACAGGCAGGTTGTTCCATCTGGCCCAGGTAGAAACTGGAGTAACTGTAGAGTAGCTGACAGCAGTGTAAAATCAGGAGATAACTGCTGCTGTTTCGAGCCTTAAGTCTTCCCCATGTTACAATTTTCAGATACCAATATTGATATGGACATAGATATAGATACACATAGATATAGCTTGTGGAGAGGTTGGTGCTGTTCTCACAAGCAATTAGAGATAGAACAAGTTACAACAGGGTAGGTTTACACTGGATATTAGGAAGAATTTTTTCTCAGAAAGGGTGGTCAAGCACTGGAATGGGCTTCCCAGTGGTTGAGCTGCCATCCGTGGATGTGTTTAAAGATTGTTTGGATGAGGTGTTGAGTGGTACGGTTTCGGGTGAAATTTTAAGATAGGGTAGATGGTTGAATTTGATGATCTCAAAGGTCTTTTCTAGTCAGAGTGATTCTGTGATTCTGTGATCTTTATAAGCTGAATCCATCTGTGTATCAGAAGTCTCTCTGCAATTCCCATGCTATAGTTTGGACTATCTAGTGGTTGTATTCCTCTTTCATGTGATTAGATGTATGTAAATGTCTGCTTGGAGGGTTCTGTGTTAGATTCTCCCATACCACTGTCACTTCCACTCCTATTTCAGCAAGAGCTGTTATCCAGGCCATTTGGCAAGGGTGGACCAGGTGAGCACTCCCATGCTTTTTTCTGAATTTCAGACTTAGCTATCACTAAATACATATTAGTGGATTAAGGCTCATCTTCTGCCCTTAATCATAGAATCATAGAATCATTACGGATCGGAAGGGACCTCGAAAGATCATCTAGTCCAATCCGCCTGCAACAGCAGGATCACCTAAACCAAGTCACAATTTTCACAGATACAGCTACTTGGAAGAGTCAAATAAAATAAATTAGAATCACTTAGAAATTAAGGAACAAAATAGTTTGTGGGTTTAAATTAAAAGACAATTTTCAAATAAATAATTTAAATAATTTTAAATTAAAAGACAAAATCTGGACAAGATAATTCTAAACTCTCAATACATGCTCATGTTGAAATGGCTGCGTGAGGGACTGACCACTGTTCACTCAAAATGTAAGAGGATCTTAAACAGAGCTTGAGGTGAAACACAGTGCTGGTTGTTGAAGCCAAACGTGAGATTCACAGCCTGTGTCAGTAGTAGTCACTGTTAAAGATGCCTTGATTTATTTAGCTTTCAGATTTCTCTCTGAAAATCTCAGAACATGCATCATCATCACTAGATAATTAGGCCAGTCTTACCCACAAAGAAGGACAGGAAAAGCTAAAAATGATGACAATGGAGCATACAAAGACATCCGAGCAATTACCATCACCAAATCAATAAGAAAAAATAAGAAAAATGAAGAGCAATAATCAGTCTTTTTTATTATTTTTCAGTGCCTGGAGAATCATCCTGTGTAGGTTGCTCATTGTGATATCCGCCGTGAATGCTAACAAGTGAACTTTTCTTATTTTCTCAGATGGTTGAAGGTCACATTGCCCTGTGGGTTACAGACAGCTAAAATGCCTTGGATTTGTAGTTTGATAATGGAATTTGGACTGTGACCTTCGTGTTACAAATGTTCTACAGGCGTCTTTAAGAGCAGTACATCTACAGCTAAAATGCAGTACAACTAAATCTGTGAGTCTTTGGAAGCAAGGTCTGTGCCGTCATTTAGTCCCAAAACAAATATCTTCCCTTCTTCCTTCCTGCAAGGGTTCCTTGTAGGCAGCAGGAGTGCTAAGGAGGAAGCTGAGATCCATGCATTATCGTTACCCTGTCTGGAAGGGTTTATGATACTGAGGACGTTAAAGCCTAAGATTAAAGACCAAAGCCTTTTCTCCTTAAGTCACATGCTTACTTGAGTTGGTTAGCTTCCTGATATACGACTAAGTAAATGAAAAGTAAAAGTCTTATGCTCTCTGGTGCGAATTAACGATTTTCTAAGCACTATTATTTCATTAGTGTAAATTAATACCATTTTTTCTTAAAGAAATTTTCCTGAGTACCTACACCTCAGATATAAAGAGACAATCTTGTAAGGCATTGGCTATTCCAGAATCCAGATGGGACTGTCCAGCACTGATGAAAATCTCGCTAGACATTGCAGACCTTGAATATTATTTAGGCATCTCATTATGTAATTATGAGGTCGGTATTTAGATAATTTGCAGAACAAGGATCAATACATTTACATTTTAAAATCCAAAGTTAAATTCCTATACTGCATGTAACAACAGATGTAAAATACTTACATTAATATAAACATGTAAAATTATGCTGGATATGTATTAAAGGTCTATTAGCATTAAAATTTTATGGCCGGCATTCTTCTTTCAATTACTTTTATCGGAGCAATAGAAACAGTCATATTAAATGCAGACTTTGAGCTCAGGAAATGTGGCAAAACCTCTCAGGAAGCTTTCAAATAATCTGTGAAGAATCTGAGATGGCTGGTGCTTTGTTTATTTAGTTTTTAACAAAAAGTTCTCAATCAAAAGGGTGCACTGATGGCTTCTCTCTTTTTCCCAGACATGGCAAGTTATTGTGCCATCATTGCACAGTTTTCCACCATGAAGACTCTGATGATGCACAGTGTAACTCAGTGTGCAGGAGTGTATTGGTGTGTTTTGTGGGGTGCATCGGTGAGTGGCAAAGGCTTAAAAATCAGAGCTTATGTTGTTGAGTTTATTGTCTCCCAGAGGATCAAGAGCTCCTGTTGTGTTGCCTGGAAGCCAACTGCAGCAGCAAGAGGTAGGCTCTTGTGTCCTGCAAGGGTAAGTCTGAGCCAGTTCCCAGTTTTTCAGATAAACCAGAGCCAGGGAAGAAGCTGGTGCTGGAAGTGAGCTGCATGGTGAAATGAAGAGTAGAATTGCTTTTCACAATGTGGTTATTAGTCACAGTAAAATCCGTGAGAGGACCTACTGAAGTGAGCTGAGGTTCTGTCACTGTCCTCCATGGCCTCTGCCTCACCATCCTCAATATTTCAGCATTATGAGCACTATGTTGTTTTAAAGTGTTCATGTAATTTGCATATAGAACCCTAACCCTTGAGCATTTGTCTTTTATATTGCAGAATAAAGGTGGTTGGTGGCATGGGCAAGGGGTGAATGACAACTGAAGTGTATTATACCATAAATAAATAGTAGTGGCAATCGTTAAGACAGAAATTACTGCTCCACCCTGTGGGGTTCGCATTCATTGTACACAGCACTTCAGAACTCCTGAATACTGTGGCCAGGAAAAAAGGAAGGGCAAATTACTTTCCAGAAAATGTTTTTATTTAAATATATATCACTTTAATTAAAAACATTTTCTTACAAGCTGATCTGCTCTTGATAAGGGAAAGCATATGCAAGATAAACATTATGCAAATGATAATAAAGAACTGTATTTCAACTGTGAGACATTTTTAGTGATAGTGGAGGAATAGCTAGCTTTTGCAGAGGTAACAACATTTATCTTGATGTTATTCTCCTTACCTTGAATTGCTGTGAGTGAGCTCGTGCTACGATATATGTGACAGTATTCTGAGAGAAGGCAGTGATTTTGCTGGCTTGTACAATGGCTTCAGAATACCAGTTTCTGTGCTCTGCTGTAAATCACGGAATCACAGAACATTAGGGGTTGGAAAGGACACAGAAAGATTGTGTAGTTCCACCCACCTGCTGGAGCAGAGTCACCTACATCCTGTCACACAGGAACGTATCCAGGCAGTTTAAATGCCTCCAGAGAAGGATACTCCAAATCCCCCTGAGCAGCCCATTCCAGTGCTCTGCCACCTTCACTGCAAAGAAGTTCCTTCTCATACTTATGTGGAACCTCCTATGTTCCAGTTTACAACCATTGCACCTATCATTAGATGACACTGAGAAGAGCCTGGTTTCATCCTTGTGACACCCACCCTTCACATTTTATCAACATTAATGAGGTCACCCCTCAGTCTTCTTTTCTCCAAGCTAAAGAGACCCAGCTCCCTCAGCCTCTCCTCATAAGGGAGGTGTTCTACCCCCTTCATCATCTTCATGGCTCTGCGCTGAACTCTCTCCAGCAGTTCTGTGTCCTTCTTGAACTTATGAGCCCAGAGCTGGACACAATATTTCAGATCCCCAAATAATAAAACAAATATACCATTTTACTGGCTACAGGAATAGAAAAAGAATGAGGAATTCCTTTCCCAAACCACTCACTCTTCCTACACACACTGCACAGCTGCCTTTGTTCAGAGAAATGCCCAGGTCTTTACAGTTTAGAGCAGGATTTTTCTGAGAATGCGGACAAGATTATGATCTATTCTGTGTGCTTTTAGTTGACTGGCATCATAACTAGCTTTTTAATTTTTCTGTCAATCTCTTTACTATTTCATTTTGCAATTTAAATATCCTGAGTGCTTTGCTAGACAGGGAGCAACTATCACTATATGGACATGTGAACCTTCATTTAGTTTTAACGGTGTAAAGGACAAAAGCAGCATCAGACTGTGACTGGTTCCAGGTTTTTTTGTCTGAAGATTTGGTGTCTAGATATATCTTGGCAAATATTCAACTGTGATATTTGAAGGAGAAAGTAAAATTTAGTGTCAATACAAATATATCCTTATCCTGGAACACTCTTGGAAATTCAGGCATGAATACTAATGTTCATATATCTTTCCCCTTGCACAGTAAGCAGTGACTTTGTGGCATTGCAAACCTTTGTGGAATCCTGCCAGTTACTAGAGGAAAGGCTATCTTTCAAGCATCACTGCATTACTTTCCTGTCTTGCCTTTGGAAAAACCAGAAGGCAGCTACTGCTTAATTTGGTCTTTCTTGGAAAAACATGATGTAGTCTACATAAGATACTTCCCTGGTTTTGTCCTGGTTTTGAAGGAACAAAGAAAAAAGAAAGGAAAAGGGAGGTGGGTATGGGGACAAAATAATACTCAGACTGGATAAGGAATGAGAGAAAGATGAGCAATAATGCAAGAAAGGGAAGACATAAGTAGAGAGGAAGATGAAGGGGAGTTGTCTTTCATGAGGTCCACATGGCAGGAGAGCAGAGAAAGCGAGCCAACCATCCTGGCTTTGGCTGAAAAACAAAGAAAGCATTCAGTCCTCTATGTGCCTTTTACAGTGCTGTGGAGAGGGATATCCATTGGTTCTCATCACAGGCCAACATGATGCCAAGGGGTCAGGGATTAATCCATGGCAGACACATTATGACTCAGCCTTTTTCCCAAATTTAATTGCTCAGTCCTTCAATGTTCTTTGTAAATGTCACTGCAAAGGAGAAACCTTTTCCTTGTCTTCTTTTGTTGCTTTATTTCCTCTATAAGAGTCCTTAGCCTAGTAATCAAAGTACTATTCTACAGTGAAAACATAGGGATTTAGACATGCCACTGCTGGGAAGTAGATTATTGACTCAAAAAATCAATCTGACAAACCCGAGACACATGTCAAATTACACTGCTTAAGGCAGTAATCAGGAAACAGTGATGAGGACATTCAAGCGAACAAGTTAGGGAAATGATTGGAAATGGTGTCCTGAGTAGGCTGCAGAGCTGGCCTCCCTCTGTTGCTGGCTCTTACTTCATCAATTATCTTTTGCACAATGGTCTATATGCTGCGGATGTGTTTGACAAATCAACTTCAATTTTCTAAAGTATATTATTTGTGGAAATCTAGGTATCTAGTAAGAGGGAGATGGGTTAGGGGTGGTATGATGGTTGGTTGAACTCTAAAGTCTTTTCCAATCTTGCTGATTCTATGATTCAGTGATTCTAACATGGTAGGTAAATTACAGAAATTGATCTATTAGTGTTAACCACTGAAATTCTGGCTCAGGTTAAATAGAAGCACCTAAGTACCTTTTGAAATTAGAGACACTCAGAGTAAGGAGACCCAGTCTATCATCTCACAATCTTCGCTCATGACAAATTTTACAAATCTGTTTATCTAGATGTGAACTTCATAACTGATAGCTCCAGAAAGTGAGAAATTTTGATATGAATGCTCATAGCTGTGGAGTCCCCTAATAGAACAGTATTTCCTACAGCCATAGATGCCCAAAGGTGTTTGTACACAGCTTTATGTAAAGAAAGAAAGGAGCAAAGCTGTTCACAGCACACAAAGCTGACTGTGCATGGAGGCTAGAGTTAATTGATGAGCTAAAAGTGCATTGGTCTCTGTTCCTGCTACAAAGGAAACCTTAACAACATTTTATGTACCACATGGTTTGTGGCTTATTTTATTTTTATTTTTATTCTGAAGAATAATTCTTTTCTTTTTCATGTTTTGTCTCTAATTTGGAAATTAAAGTTTTGTGCAAAAATGTGAAACATTATCAAGGAACATACCAAGAAGTGCCCGAAACTGAATGTGTCTTGCAGATCTTGGAAACTATTATTGAACAACTTTTGGCTCACTGAATTCTCTGAGTTAGGCCACTGAGGGTGGGAAATCTTTAATACTGATTTTGATAGATATTTTAAGCACAAGATGTATAATAAGAAAAAGAAGTTAAGAATTCACATAATCTTTTCAGTATTTTTTTTTTACTTAGAAAAAGCAAAGATACATAATTTAAGGTTCTGTTGCAGAAGAGACATCTTCCATTTTCTTTACATGCTGATATATTTGAAACTTGTGTTCTCACAGAAATACTGAGTGATTCTCAGACAGGGATTCTAGATACCCAGCTTATTATGCAGACATTCAGATTGCTCAATAAGAATAATGCATCGATGTATTTTTTAAACATATATTTATCTGTATAATCTGTATAAGTGAAGAGAAATTACAGAACTGACAAATTCCTGCAGTCTTTCCAGGGATGAAAAAGAACATGTAGATGGTAATACATTGTCTGATAAGACTGGCAAACTCATTAGTGTACTGTGATATCCATTATATAAAACATCATAAGGATGAAAGCTATTAAATGAGAAAATGGTCTTGAATGCTGTCTCACTAGAAGAACTATGATTTATTACTCAAATAGATATGAGTAAAATGAAGGGTAAGTTGTACTCATAATGCACAGTGAAGAAGTTCTAAGTGCTGCCTAAGAATAAGCCAGCAGTCTACCAGGTGCCTCGATGACAGTGACTGTACTATCTGAAAGTTGGCTGCAGCCTTAGCGTAGTTCCTAACTGACAGATGATCTACGAAAAGGACATAGATGCAAAGACTGGAGGGAGGAAAATGATGGTAAGTGGGACTGTTTTTAACAGTTTTAAACAAAAAGAAGGGAGATTTAGAGTAGATATAAGGAAGTTTTTTTTACAGTGAGGGTAGTACAACACTGGGACAGGTTGCCAGAGAAGTGGTGGACGCCCCATCTCTTGAGACGTCACATAGGTGAGGCTGGATGAGGCTCAGAGAAAACTGGTCTCGTTGAAGATGTTCCTGCTCACTGCAGGGAGGTAAGACTAGATGACCTTTCCTCCCAATGCTATGCATTCTATGATTCCATGATTCTAAAATTCAGTCTTGCACAAATCCACTTCTTCCCATCAAACTTTACTGGGAATATTATAATCCCTATCACTTCCTTCTTGTGATCTCATAATTCCGGAAACACTTTTTTCTCCAGCTCACACTTTCTGAGTAGTGTTGACTGCTGCATGCAAGGGTGTGTAGACTTTTACAGATGATGGTAGGCATCTGTGTGCTATGTGGAAGGCCCACATCTTGCTTGCTGTATGTCTCATCTTTTTTGACTGTGTAGATGTCTCATTTCCACCTTACAGCGTCACAAGTCATAGAAATGATAAGCAGCACTTTTTATAAAGTGTCATTAGGGGTTTTATAATAGCTCATTATCACAGTGTTTATCCATCCTCTTTAATTGTGGAATCATTTTATTTAAAAAAATCTGCAACCAGAAGCACCTCTAACAGCTGAGTGTTTTCTCCTCCTTAGCTGAAGCATTCTTATACCTTATTAAAGCAGCTTTTCGCTACTACCACCGTGTTAGCTGTTCTCTTGGCTGTCAAAAGCCGCCTTCTTGGGTTTTGATCATTTTCCTTGCTGTGTCAGTGTGCACACAATCTCTTAAGATGCACACCAGGGTAGGACCACAGATAAAGAGAGAATGCACTGTTCTTAGAAATCCTTGGACAGCTTGTACATTCTTTGGCCTGGTCTTATTCTACAGGGCACAGTAGTCACAGATTTATTCCTCAATATGGTGGAAAAGAAACCCTGCACATGCACATGGTGTACGCGTGCGCCTACAGGCTGAGTTGAGCAAATATGTTTGTCCTGCTTATTCAGACACACAGACACAAATAATTAGGGGTTTGAACAGTCCTCGAGGTCATTGAGTTCATGTCTGCTCACACAGGACCACAGAATCTAGGGTAGGTGGCATAAGAACACCTCTAGACCAATCTTGAAAGTCTTCAGAGAAGAATACCACAATGTCCCTGAGGAGCCTGTTCCAAGACTCTGTGATCCTTATAGTAAAGCAGTTCTTTCTCATATTAAGATGGAACTTCCTGTGCTTCAGCTTACATCCATTACCCCTTGTCCTATCACAAGTTGCATGTGGAAAGAGATTGTCTCTTTCTTCTTGACCCCCAGCCCTGATGTATTTATAGACAGTGATTAATTCAGATTCTACACTGGTAAATGCAGTTTTCAAGACCAGTCTTTGCTATGTCCAGCCCTTCAAGATTTCCTGGTGCTGGGCAGTATCTCTATTGTCACACAAGGACTTGATACAAATGGAAAATGTAAATAAGAACAATTTATGAAGGAAGTTATTTTATTTATAAACTTCAATTTATAAATTGTATTTATAAATAAATTTATATATAAACTTTATTTATTTATAACTTCAATAACAAGTTATTGAAGGAAGTAGGAAAGAAAATGGTGAGAGCTCAGTAAGTTCAGATACAGTCTATGTTGGGGGTTTTTTGTTTGAAAATGATAAATCCCCATCTCTGTATAATAGCAGATTTACCTGCAGTGCAAGAAAATAGATTTTTTCTCATCAGATTCCATCCTTTGCTCTCCAGAAAAGCTACATCCTTTCTGCTTTAAGTGCTTTGTCAATATTTGGAAGAACAGCAGGATAAAGCTCTTAGAATTTCATACTTTAAACCCAGAAATGTTTGAGGTTTAATGCATATTTCTAAGGTACTGTAAGGGAAGATAATATTCCTCTGGTTCTTAAATAATCCATGTACTTTTCTTTTCAGACTACAGCCCATTATTAGCTGAGTAGAACACTGTCATGTCTTCAGGCAACTTGTATTATATATTCAATGACTGTAGTTTGAGCTAAAACTTCAAGATTAAGCTCTCCAAAACAGCCTGAGGGATTTAATCTTATTATATTCAGTATGAAAGATTTCTCTGGAATCTGGGTCCCTAACTCTCTTAGGTGTGTTTAAACTACTAGCCAAAATTCTGCGCTGAACAAAATCAATTGGACCAAAAAGTTACTTTAAGTTTAGTGCCTACATGGTTCCTACGTTGTATCAGGGAAATTTGTAATCTGAATTATCTGCTTTTCTTTTAATGTCAGTTAACTATTCAATTTACTTTTATGTGGCCATCACTAGAAAACTTTGAGCGAAGCAGTCATCCAATAGGCTTACCTGAGGTGGATCTAAACCTCATCTCCAACTCAAACTGCAGCTTCTTTTGACATTCATGAAAGCACTAAAATCTAGTAAGGGTAATGTTCTTATGTCATTTGAATCTAATAGGGGTGATATGTTTTTTTAACTAATTTGATTTTTAAATGCTAGTTGTACAGATGCCTCCAGAAAGATTATCACATGTAAAAAACAGCTAGGGTTGTGAGTAAATGTAAAAGAAAGTTTCCATCCTCAGGGTTTTGCTAATGGTAATCTCCTTGCAATACAGTCTTATGGGGAGCAGATAAGGAATTGGGGTTGTTCAGTCTGGAGAAAAAGTGCTGAGGGGAGACATTATCACCCTTTACAACTACCTGAAAGGAGGATGTAGAAAGATGGGGGTCAATCTCTTCTCTCAAGTCATTAGTGGTAGAACAAAACAAAATGGCCTCAAGTTGGGCCAGAGGAGGGTTAGATTGGACATCAGGAAAAATTTCTTCTCTAGCAGAGTAGTCAGGGGTTGGAACAGGCTGCCCACGGAGGGGGTGGAGTCACTGTCCCTGGAGGGGTTCAAAAAAATGTGTGGATGTGGCCCTGGGGGACAGAGTTTAGTGAACAGGGTCAGATTGGGTTGAAGATTGGACTTGAAGACCTTGGGGATCTCTTAAACCTTATTCTATGATTCTATGATTAAAAGTTTTTAATATATATAGTTACCAACTGACCATATGATTATGGTCTGTATTCCGAAAAGTCTCCTAGACTGACACATGCTTGATGTCACTTCTTTGAATGGGGACTAGTTTATGATGTAAGCAAGAGAGGAGAACAAATTCGATCTGCAGCCCCTATACTTGTGTGAACCTAGAAAGCAGACCCTCCAGTGAACAAGAGCATCCTCTTTCTTTCATCTCAATCACTTGTTGCTTCTCTTATCATAATGGCAGTTAGTCTCCTAGTTCTCCAGTCCCTTAACTTTTGTAAGTTTTGAGAAGCATCATTAAAAGTGCCCCTCTTGTATCTGTAGCTTGTAGATCCTCAGGAGCTTTTCTGCAGTGGGCAATTCCTAAACTGTGTAGACAGATGAGTTTAAAGACTTTTCATTTTATTAGAAGATTTATTCTGGGCCAAGAAAAGTAACATCAACAAAAATGTAAAATGCAGAAAAAAAACACTTTAAGTAAATATTTGATGAAATCTTACTCATGTAAGAACATTTAGGCAACGGTAATTGTTGATATTATTTTGGCACAGAAGACAGATACTCACTTTTTGATGTAGTTTAGGAACTATCAGTTCAGGTATACCTTTATACAAAGATAGAATTTAGGTCTCCACATACACTGCTTGCCTTCTTTTTTGTACTGTGGCAATCAGCGTTTGAGAAAAGCCTGAGATAAACAAGCTTAGAAGTCTGAATTTCAGATATACCTGATGGTTCTGTGATCTGACAGAATAAAGCACATTAAAAGTAAAATTTAATTTGTCATCAAAGGTTCAGATAACAAATCACAATGTACTGATATTGAAAATTTGCATAGCCTGCATCGCTAAAGGTAATTGTCAGAAAATTACACTTCATTTCCTCTGTGTACTGAAAAAAGTTTCAGGAGACATTTCATTTTGCATAGTATAATATGAGCTGCAGGAGAACTGAGTAGAGCTAACCTAACAATTCCAAAATGATAGTAAGTTTTCCAATTTGTATAAATAAAAAATGTGATGAAGTTGTAATAAATGCAATTACTTCACTGAATGACGATCCATTTAATGTTTCTCACATGCTATTAGAAGGTGTAAATTGCTTTCACTTTCAGTTTTAAGCAAAGTAGAGTTGTTTATTCTGACTACACATATTTCTCAGAATAAAAAATATTGATCAGATATGCAAAGTTAGGAGCATATTTAAATTCTGAATTGGAAACGTTTACTGGTGCTGTTGTTGACTCATCCTTTGACACTTGATCCTGGATGACAATTCACTGTGTTTTCACATGGAGAAGGATCAATTGGGGTATTGCACATGTAGGAACACTTTTTATGAGAGCAGTGACAAGGTTACAGCTTTTACCCTCATGAATTAGTGATCTTCACAAAGTAAAATTTTTGGTTTAATAATCCATCCTGCTGTTAACACTGAGAACAGTTAGAATCCTCTACATTGTTCAATAGGGAGTATTGTAGTTCAGTATGAGTGTCTTAAAGGACATTTTCCTGTGTGCCTCTCCATTTCTAGAAAGATATGCACTGTGCTGGCAGTCCAAGCCATTACAGCAATTGTTATGATCAGCTTCTAGCTACAAAGTCCATTGCTTTTTAGCTTCTAGAGGATCACATTTCATAAAACTTTACACTTTTCTTTGAGACTGTATTATTTTCACTCCATTTTAGGTCACAGAAACAAAAACATGAACATTAACTAACTTTAGGTACTTTCACTGTAACTTTACATAGGCATCCAATTACCTCACACTTTTATCCCAGTAGTATAATGGTACAGCTAGCACTGCTGCCCAAAGACATACAGGTGAAAACTATATTGCTTGTTGCCTTTCTGAGGTGTTGTCATTCCAGTTGTGAAACATTTTAAGTTACCTTAAATACTCCAGAAGAATTTAATCTGTTCCATATTTCTTAGCATTTACACTGCCTCAATTTACCTTATTTTCTTCTTTCTTTTCACGTATAGGTCCATTTTTACTTCACTTTCTTCATTAGTAGTCAGTGTGGGTTACTACCAATACAAATTAGAACCTTGTGTCATCCTTCTCCTCTTGTCTGTATCCAGGTATCTTTTATAGGAACCAGGACATGCAGGGGCCCATGCAGGTAAGATCTCTGGGTGTGACCTTGGGATACAGGGTCATGAGCTGTATTACGGAGTGCATCCCTGCATTTTATGCTCACCTAAAGAGAAGGTAACTGCAGCCTATGAGGTCAGCAAGTGTTTGATATCATTGCCACTGGAAGAAATGTCTTGCATGGTATGACGAGTAGCATTCATTAAATCATAGAACCATAGAATCATAGGGATTGGAAGGGACCTTGAAAGATCATCTAGTCCAATCCCCCTGCCAAAACAAGATCATNGGTGGGGTCTCACAAGAGCGGAGTAGAGGGGGACAATCACCTCCCTTGACATGCTGGCCACACTTCTCCTGATGCAGCTCATGATCCAATTTGCCTTCTGGGCTGCAAGTGCACACTGTTGGCTCATGTTGTGCTTTTCGTCCACAAGCACCCCCAAGTCCCTCTCCTCAGGCTACTCTGCAGCCAGTCACTGCCCAGCCTGTATTTGTGCTTAGGATTGCCTCGACCCAAATGCAGGACTTTACATTTAGTCTTGCTGAACCCCATCGGGTTGGCCTGTGTCCACCACTCCAGCCTGTCCAGGTCCCTCTGGATGACATTCCTGCTCTCCAGCGTGTCTGCTGCACCACACAGCTTGGTGTTGTCAGCAAACTTGCTGAGGATACACTCAGTGTTTCTGTCCATGTTACCGCTAAAGATGTTGAGCAAGACTGGTCCCAGGACTGATACCTGAGGGACTTCGCTTGTCACTGGCCTCCACTTAGACATGGATCAAAAGACAGCCACTGTCTGGGTGCGGCCATCAAGCCAGTTCCTTACCTATCTAGTGGTCCACCCATCAAACCCATGTTCCACCAGCTTGGAGACCAAGATCATCTCTTCCAATACCCCTACCACAGCAGGATCACCCAGATCAAGTCATAGAATCCATCAGGGTTAGAAGGGACCACAGGATCATCCAGTTCCAACTCCTCTGCCATGGGCAGCCTGACTTTAAACACCTCCAAGGATGGGGCCTCCACCACCTCCTTGGACAACCCAATCAAGGCTCTCATCATCCAAGCCATCATTGAATTGATTGAACAGGACTGGTCCTAGCACTGACCCCTGGGGCACTCCACTAGATCAAGTCCTCCAACTAGACTGTGTCCCATTGACCAATGCTCTCTGGCTTCTAGCCTGCAGCCAGTTCACCATCCACCTCACTACCTGATCATCTAAATGACACTGCCTCAGTTTGTCTGCGAGGATGCTGTGGGAGACTGTGTCAAATGCCTTACTCAAGTCAAGATAGACCACATCCACCACTCTACCATCATCCATCTACCTGGTTATGTCCTCTTCAAAGGCTATCAGGTTGGTCAAGAACTTTCTTTTGGTGAAGCCATGCTGACTGTCCCTAATGACCCTCCTGTCCTTTTCTAAATAGACGTGCAAAACCAAACCACAATTAGATATGCAGTTTGTGTTTGAATTTAACAAATTGAATCATTTTTGTTCCAACAACGTAACAATTCTTTCAGAAATGACAATGTGAAGCTTGAATTAGAGTAGTTTAAGGAACTGTTCATTCATAGGGCAAGTTTGTGGTGCAAAAATTAATAGGCATGTGTACGTCTCAGCTGTAAAAAAAAAGATTTTTAGCACTGGATTTCTTTTCCTGTGTGCTTGAGGACTGTTTGGGATCTCATGTTTTTAAAACATTTTAATTTCTTTCATAATTGGATAAAACACTTATGATGAAAAAGAAAGACTTAGACACCTGTACAGAAGGATTTACAATTCTATCAAAGAGAATTAAACATTATGTACTCAGTAGCCTTTTGAAATTATTGCAAGTAAAGAAAACTCAAAGTTACTGGGTGGCATCATAGGTGACAAAATTGAGCTGGTTCAAAAATGAACTGGTTAAAAAATGAAATGGGAGACACTGTGGTGTGGGGAGAGAGGCTGGCAGTGAGGATAAAATGATTGTTGAATACCTCAGCCTTCTCTTTGTCTGTTGATATCAGTTTGCCAATTGTGTCTGTAATTTCTCTGACCACAATTTTCTAGCTGACACACCTGCAGAAACCATACATTACCTTGCCATGTTCAGCTTCAGCCGCACATCAGACGTTCTTGATCCCATCCATGCACAACTGGGCAACATCTGTACAGGATACATGTCCCTGCTTCCACTGCCTGTGCAGTTCCTCTTGCCCTTTAATTTGAGCAGGTCTTACCTCAGCCATGCTTAACTGATGATTTCTTACGCATGGAAAATGTTTCTAAAGATCTTCCACCACTGTTCTTCTCTCTTTTACCAGTGATTTCCTAGGGGATCATATTGACTGGCTCTTCAAATAGCCGAAAGTTTGCTTTCCAAAGCTTAAAGGTCCTGAATTTGCACTTTGCCTGTCTGATGTATCTCAGCACGGTGAACCATGATCACTACAGCCCAGGTTGCCTCCCATATTTATGTTACCAGTGTTGCTGCCAGGAAATAGGAGACAGGAAATATAGCCTGTGCTTCAGATTACCTCACCAACTATTCCAAAGCTCTGAAGTCTCTTGTGATTGACCTTGGATTACACTTTGATGTCTCATCACCACTCACGTAAGAGCTGGTTTGAGTGTTAAAGGTGGAACCTTCCAGAACAGATTGTTAAATTTCCCTCCCACAAATACAAGAAAGGAATATAAATAAATTTGAAAACCAGAATAAATTGTAACATTTATTCAGAATGTAATAAATTTAAAAGAGATTTAAAAAATAAAAAAAAAAACTTCCCAATGAAGAAAAAGGGAATTTAGGGAGATGGTGTAAGGGAAGAACTATATGTACAAAAGGCAATTGACTGTAGTTTTGGCCTCCACTCGGTAGGAGGCGCTTGTCACAGGGTGGCAGCAACAGGCACTTGCACCTGGCTGCTTCTGAGTCTGTACTGCACTGGAAGAGAAGGAAATGAGGGAAAATGGCATGGGCCAGTCACACACCCTTCCCTTGTGTGTGCCCAGCACTCCATGATCAAGACTCTGTGAGCGCTCCGTTCTGCCGGCACTAACCTCGCAATGGCGCGCCCCTGTGAAAACAGAGCTGCAAAATGAACTAGTTTAAGGTAAAAATGTAAGTGTTAAATCCTCTTCCAATCTACCACTAACAGTTGCTAAAAGCTCAATTAGTATCACAGAGTAAAGCATATCTCTCAGGAGAAGGCAGATGTCTGGACCGTGAATTAGAGCAAGGGGACCATGTGTCCTCTCTCCCCTGCAGCTGGCTGGGACTGCCTTAGCCACCCTTCTTGGCTACCAGATTGTCTCTCTAGTACCCTATCCCACATTTTCTGTTCCTACTTCGGGGCAGAGAGAAGCGGTTGGGGAGATAGATGAATTTTTTATTGAGTCCTAAAACCTAAACCTTCACAACATAAAAGACCAGTAATGGGTCTGTACAAAGCTATGACCAAGGGAAGTCTGGCATTCCCTGCAGCCTGACATCTGGACAGCTGCATGTTTTCACTGAAACTCCACCTAGTTTGCCATATTCATTCTGGTGAGCATAGAGAACATGGCTTTCTGCTGGGCAAACACAGCTGAGCTCCTTCTGAGAGGGTGATGGCCACCTCTTGAGTGGGCAGACCTCTGAGATTCTTGTGAACTGCCATACCTAACTCTGACTGCTCTGGCCGCAGCACTCCTTGGGGGCTTCTGTGGGTTGGGTTGTCACCCTTGCCCTGGCACTGCCCAGGCTTTGTCACCTTCTTTACAAGAGCTGTCAAAGCCTAGTGAATGTCTTCACTCCCTGCACTTTTCTCTGCATCAGGATAACCTCAGAAAATCCCCTGTACATAGACATCTGTCTCTTTGCCTCAGGCTGGGCCAGGTCTTGAGCTACTCTCCTCAGCTGGGACTGCTTATAAATTCTGGAGAAAATATTAAATGTACTGACAGAATCAAAGGTGGAAATACCATAAGCATTAGCCGATGGAAACTTTTACTTTAGAAGATGCTGAAAGCCAATTAAAATTATTACCTCCAACAAGGGCAACATTGTTTTAAGGAATTGAAGGGTAAACTTGTAAAGGCACTTAGGCTTGCTTTCTCTTAGCCTTAGAAAGCACAAATTCATGCATGGAATTCTGTAGTTTTACATTCCTTTTCATTTTTCATTAGGGTGTAACAAAAGCCCCTCTGACAGTAGTTGTTCATATAGGTTGAATAAACAACATGAAAATACTGAGAGGGTCTTTTTGTGTCAGTTGGACATTGGTTAAAAACTTGCCTTTGCTGTGTGGGTTTAGTTCTGTTAGCTGTCTGTCAGATGTATAACGAAGTGTGTAAGTAGGTAGAGAAACTGACCCTACAGGGGTGGATGGGAAGTAGATTCTTCGTAGTGAAAGACATTTTCTTTTGCAGTAATTGCTTGACGAAAAGCAACTGAATCAAATTGAATGCTGAGCATCACCTTAAAACATTGTGGGGGACGAGTGTGTTTGATGTGGATTACATTCACCTTGAGTGGTTTTCATAATTTTATTTGATTATATTGATTTCGATTAAAAATATTAAAATGTATAAGGAGTTATTAAAAGCTAATTGATTTTATTTGCCGTAAAAATGACTACTTGGCACATAATGCAGGGCATGGACTTGGGCTTTTAAGGCATATTTAGCAGGCATAAACTGCACATGAAATGGCAGTCTTTAGTAATTAAATAAAGCAGGATATCACTCTCCATAACTATCTGAAGAGAGGTGGTAGTCAGGTGGGGGTTGAGCCTCTCTCCCAAGCAACTAGTGACAGGACGAGAAGGCAGGGCCTGCAGCTGCCAGGGGAGGGTTAGGTTGGATGTTAGGAAGCCCTTCCTCACAGAAAAGGTGAGGAACCTCCTTGGAGGTTTTCAAGGACAGACTGGCTGTGGCCCTTAGTGCCCTGATCTGGCTGCTGTAGTGATGGTAGGTCACAGGCTGGGTCTGATGAGCTCAGAGATCTTTTCTAGCATCAATAATACTGTGATTCTGTGAGTCATCTACTGTAAATTCAGCAGTGCATGGGAAGAATGTAATAAAATCTTTGTGCTTTTATCTGCATGATAGCAAATGCCTTTACAAGGGCTCGTAATCCATTCTGTATGGTTTTTGATGATTGACTGACGAGTATCAGAGACAACCTTTTCAAGAAGACAATAGAACTTCTTAGTGAAAAACCTTGATTTTAACTGTATTTAAAACTTTTCTGTCTGTCGAGTAATGCAAAAAATTATAAGAACTGAATTGTTTATCAGTCTACTGGCTGTCTGTAGCAGCTGGATGTAAGATGTATAGATGTGATCTTCCTTTATTGTCTTTTCCCAGGATTTTTGGTATTCCTGTGGCTGAGGTCCGACAGTGCTGGTACCTGAACACTATTTATCAAGCTTTCTGGGTGATTACCTGACTGGGAAATCTCAGGGAAGCCAAGGGGAAGCCACTGAAGATCAAAATCTCTTGTGGGAAAAGCTGGAAAACAATGTGGTGCAGACAAATCTGAAAGCCTTAAAAGGCAGTGAAACCAGAAGTCGCACCCAGACTGTGCCAAGCTCCGATAGCAAAGCCTTCTGTATCTGCCAGGGATCACAAAAAAAAAAGGTGTCAATATGGCAGCAAAGTAAGACCAAACTACAGTCACTACTGCACAAGATGACAGAGTGTAGTTGGAGGACTGTATCTAGTGGAGTCCCCCAAGGTTCTTTGCTGGGACCGGTCATATTCCATCTAGTCATTGATGACTTGGATGAGTGATTAGGGTACACTGCCACCAGTAAGTGATGTAGGGACTAGTGATGCATAGAAATCTGCCTCAGATATTGGATGCAATAGTGTGTCTGGAGAGTCATAATAACAGCTGTAGTTTCCAGTGAAAGCTGGCAACAGCAATGATATAGCATCCAGCTTGCTTTTCTCTGACTCATTGTGATTAGTATAGTTAATTAGCAGCCACACCATTTCAAAGTAGATGACAGCAAGAGTCTAGTAATCTTGAAATATTGTCTAACATTTACAGCATCCATCTGAAAGTCCAGAGAGGAGAATTTCAGTTCTCCTAGGTGGGTGTCTAAAAGGCCATGGGATGTTAAAAGAGTAGAAAAGTGAAATATTTTTGATAATTTAATATTTCATAAATGCTAGTAGCTGTTGGAGATGGTATTTGGCTTTCTAGTACTCTCAAAACTGTCAAATTTTTTTTGCTATGAGAAACTTAAAAACATTTATCTCTGATTCAAAATGCTGTCTACAATTAGAGTCCCTAGTCATTCAACCCTGACAAAGCAACACTTCTTAACAGCTTTTTCCTCTGTGTACAGATGACATCTTGCTTGAAACCCAGGCAAATGCATAGTTTTTGTAACCAGGTGTTTGAGTGTCAAGAGTTTCACTAATGTCTTGAAATACTATTCTATAGGCAGAAGGTTAAACTTCTAGGTCAAACAAGCCAACAATTCAGCTATTCGCAATTTGGTTTTGATGCATTGTGCCTGATAAAGCACATTGCTCGACAGAGCATCTTGAAAAGTATTACACATTTCTCTTTAAGTTCTTAAAAAACTTCAATATTCTTCCCTCTTTTTTTTTTCCCCCCTGCCCTTTGCTGTACTTTTCCACATGTCTTTGCAGTTTCCTTTTCTGTCTCAGTGCACACTAATGCAACATCAATTTGATGTTATCATCAAAGTCTTGGAAATAAAAGATGCACCAAGCTGTTCACTGGAGTTTTGATCTCTGGCAAGTAAGTTTGTGTCAGTGCATTTAAAAATCCTGAGTCCATACCTCTGTTTTCTTCCCCATAGGGTCTTGGCAGGGATGCAATTGCAAAAAGAAAATCAATCTATGTTTTGCTGTCTGATTTCTGAAGACTGGTGCTGAGCTGCCAAGGTGTAAAGATGTGGGACTGTAAATACAGAGAAGCCCTCAGGAATTCCACTTTCCTCACTTGTCTCTGAATGATTGTGACTGATTAAAGCATTAGAATGAGACAGAAGAAAGGCTGAGAGAAAGGGCACTGATTTTTGATAATTCAAAGTATGTTCTGCATTTTTTCAAAAATACTGCACAAAAAATCTTAGTTGAAACCCTTGGGAATCACTTATTTTCTGATTTTCAGAAGTGCTGAAGATCCATCACTAGGTAGGAAGCTTTAGGGATTGCAGAATATATGACAACCAAGCCTTTTAAGTATTTCTTTTTCTTTTCCAAATGTGAGTTTTGAAACAGAGTAGTTAAAATTGCTGAAATGAAATTGATTTTCAAGTTCATGAATTGGGCCAACTCTTGTTGGCCACATAATATAATTTTTACCTTTTCAGTACTCTTACTGATGCTACTTGCTTTGGGAAATTTGGGAAACAACTATTCAATTGGATGATGACTTTTGATTGTGTGAAAGTTAGTTCTGTGCTCATTTACTAGTTTCAGTACAAAATCAAAACCATTGACAAGCTATGCTGACAGTACAGCTGAATCTCCTAAGGGATGTATTGAGGTATGAAAAATTACCACTTTTCAGTTTCTTTAAAAAAAACTCCGCAAGACTATTTTTAACCGCAGTGGCCAATGATCCATAACTCACTGATGCTGCAGCTTCTGTTTCAAGTCCCTGAGCATCTCTGACTCTGAATCAAGACTTTTCATTGTCACAGGTTTAAAGGAAATCAACTTTCTTACTGAGTACACTTGGTGTTTTTCATGTTTGTTGTTATATAAAGTCCCCTGAAATAATCATTTCCACAATTCAAACTCTTATAACAGAAAATGTTTACTAGGCAGGTAGAATGATCCAAAATCATCCTAAATTCAACTTTGGTTAAATTCAGAGATATTAATTTATATTTCTAATGCAATATCTGTAGTGCAACAGCTGGGCTAAATTAAAGAGACAATCAAACCAGTAGATTATGCTAGGACAAAGTTGTTTGATATGTCTTCTTCTCTCCTCTGAAACCACAGTTACTCTGAAGTTTGTAAACTTGCCAGGCACTGTTATTAATATCTGAATGTTTATTGAAGGTGGCATCTGGATATTTACTGGTAAATTTCCAAATGTAATCTTCAAATCTTAAATGTCCTCACTGTACTCAGGATTGTTTATTTTTTTTTAAACAACATATATATATGTGTACATATATATCAACATATAGATGGTTTATGCATATGTAAATGTACACACATACAAATAGGTGTTTCTATGTTTATATCAGTATAAGTCTAAAGATAAGCAAATGTTGATTTAAGAGAGAGGAATATTACTGAATGTTCAATTTTACTAAGATTGGTGTATTGCTGTCCAAAACATTACACAACATTCTAGCTAATCACAACCAGCAATAAAATGATCAGGTCAGTAACACCGAATTATGTGAACACTTTGTGCTTAAATATCACTGAAAGCACAAAATTAAACTATTCAAATTTATTCAAGGAAGATTAACAGTCTGTTGGCAGGACTTTTAATTAAATAATGATACTAAATAACTTTGCAACCATATTTTGTCGAGTCTGCAGAATATATTTCTCTCTGGGTCAGAGACTGTCCTCTGTGTTTGTGGAGTGCTTGCACAACGAGATACCATTCCACTGAGTTCTCTGTACATAAATCTTCCATTTATGCAAACCCAATGTGTGAGCTCAAAGCTGATTCTTTTATTCTCACAGCCTTCTAAAAGTCTATGAAGACAAATAATTGGTTCAATTGGAGTTGTCAGTTAAAAGTTTCATGCTCCATGCCTTTATTCTTTATTCCTCACCTTCCTCTATAACAAAGTAATTGTCAACTTTAAACCAGATATTTAATTTCAGGTTCTGCAAATACAAATACAATGCATGTATCAATTAATGTTCATGAAATTAAGCACATAAGAATTGCCCTACTGGGTCTGAACCCTAAGCCAACATTTTGTCTGACAGTAGCTGGTAGCAGGAGGATATAAGAAACCCATAAGTGAGCAGTTGTGGAATAACCTCTGTACATTAAGTCAGTTGCTCACATCTATCAGTCAGTAACTGACTTCAAGCCAGTAGCATGATGTGTAACAGTAGTGTTGCTATTTGGGACCTGATCACACATAGCAAGATGTTCTAGGCTTAGTGTTGATTGTTTCGAGGTTTAATGACAGTTTTCTGTTGCTTTAACTGTTCCACTTTCATCATCCTAACTCACCGAACTTCATTTCAAGATTGCTTCAGGACAGTTTTTTTCATCATATTGCTGACTGGCTCCTGTTAGCCTTAATCTGAGTCACAGTTCGGGAGATACAGACACATACCTGCCTTCTTTTGAATGTTTGCTAAACTGAACCTAGGTTGGCTGTCTTCAGCAGAGTACCCATTTCTTTCCCCTCACCACGCTCACCTTCACTGTGAAGTGACAAAATGAGCCACTGGTTGCTCACACATGTACTAGGACATGGAGTGTGTAGCTCACATGAGACTGATTCAGCCATCACTATGTTACAACTTGCTAACTACTCAAAGTAAGTACTAAAGAAACCAAAAATACTTGTTGTGATCTTTGCTGCCTTGTGTGAATTATTCAAGAAAATGAAAAAAAAAAAGGCATAAATCAATATTGCTAAATGTAACCCTTTGTGGGGCTCATGTTGTAACATCAGGCTTTCTTGAATCAAACCTGAAGGCACAGCAAAGCAGACTCAATATTGATATACCGAAGAGCCTACAGCAAAATGAAAACCTGAAGGGAAGGTTAATCAGTAGTTTGCAGGACTCAGCACAGGTCAATACTCTGAGGAACCATTTGAAGAGGCAAAGCTATATTCAGCACTTTTTGTGCTCAAAGAAGCTGCTAGGAAAACAGGGATTTCAGACCACTCTTTCTGATGAACAAGTGAGGACTGGAATGCCAAAGGCAAAAAGATAATATTTTTATCCAAAAATCAGATATGTAGGTCATATACGAAGAAGATCCCAGATCAGAAAAGGTGAGCTAAGAGTGAGTTTGATTTGTCTCAGCAAGTCAGAGGAAAAAAAAAAAACCCACCAAAGGAGGCAGAGCTGAGAGGAGTACTAGAGCTGAGCAAGTCAGGAAATGAATGGCATGGTAGAAGACTCAGCACCTGAAATTCAGAGAAAATCATAGCATTGTAGAATCATTTGGGTTGGAAAAGACCTTTAAGCTCATCAAGTCCAACCATATACCCTACTCATTTATTAGAACCATGAGTAAACCGTGTTTGCCAACACCACATAGATGCAGCTTTGGAACATGACTAGAGATGACAATGACAACCCAACCTCCTTCCTGGGCAGCCTGTTCCAAGGCCTGAGAGCCCTTTCAATGATTTTTTTTTCCCTAATATCCAGTCTAAACTTTCCCTGGTGCAGCTTGATGCCATTCCTTTCAGGTAGTTGTAGAGATAAGGTTTCCTTCCCCTCAGCCTCCTCTTTTACAGGCTAAACAGCCCCAGCTCCCTCAACCACTCCTCATAGGACCTGTGCTCGAGACTCTTCACCAGTGTAGTTGCCCTTCTCCAGCATTTTACTATCCCTCTTGTACTGAGGGGCTCAAAACTGAACCCAGTACTTGATGTGGGTCCTCATCAGTGCTGAGTACAGAGGCTACAGAAACACCTTCTATATTGACTTCTGAGACTATGTAGCAGGTGTAGTCAGAAAATGCACTCATACATGTTTTGAGTTGGAAAAAATAGCCTGTGTGGTATTCTATGAAAATCGTACAACTTTTCAGCAGGATTTGTGAGCTTAGATACTAAGTAATGAGTGTTGTGGTTACAATGCTCTGTCTTCGGTTGTTCCTTCTCTTCTTACTGCAGCATGAAGTAGAAACATGTTCTTATTTGACGGTATTTTGGCTCACACATTCATAAGCTATAGATTGTTCTGAAATGGTACGAAGTGAGAGAAATGTTAGAAAATTGTCAGCAGTCTGATGTCAAGGAGCAAAATTATTTTGTTCAATCAATATTTGGCAGTGGTTAGCATGAAGCAATAGTTCTTGGTGCCTTTCTGTCTCTCCTGGAAGACTGATACAGTTTAATGGCCAAACACCTCAGGGGAAAGATGAGCAGTTAGGAGATTTTTTTTGGGGAAGATTAAAAAAAAAAAAAATTTAAATGATGGGACTGATTTGCTTCACACTGCTGTGAACAAGGAGGTGGAGAACCGGTGAACTGAGCATTGCTGTAGACAGAAGGATGAAAGTGAAAGAGAACAGATGTAATTGCAGCGCTGAGGAACTGTAGCAATATTAACGAAGGTGGCAAGAAAATCAAAAGCAGAGATGGCTTTCTCCCAGATGATTCAGTATGTGGGACAATGATTGCTTTGAAAAAATCACAAGCTGCATGTGGTATCATGCCCTAGAGCACACTGAAACTGCTATAACACGTAAGTTATTTCTCAGCAGCAGACTGCTCAAGTTGTACATGTCCTCACACTTGTTCATGTGGCAGAGACAGGAGAGCTGGCATTATTTAGTTCAATACTGAAACACCAACGATAAAAAAGCTGTAGTGTCATGGTTTTAAAAACTAAGCAGATTATGTAAGCTTAATTAGTGCTTTTTTCCACAGAAAACTTTGGGTTTTGAGAAAGTTTCTTCCCTCTCACCCCTCCCTCTCCCCTCCCTCTCTTGTTTTCTTCTACTTTCTTTCTATCTCTATCTTGCAACTGTTTCATTTGTGTTTTGGAGGGAGAGTGCTGCTGAGGGGAAAAAGCAAGAAAAAAAATATGAAACTTTGAAGATTTTCAGTGGGAAGAAATTTTATCTGGATTTAAATGATCTGCTGCTCTGTTTGTGACTGTTGGAGTCACTGTTTCTGACTTTGGAGATTTACAGACTACCTCTTAAGATGTCCACTGACACCAAGAGACTCATCACAGTATCACAGTGTCACAGTATTACCAAGGTCTGAAGAGACCTCATAGATCATCAAGTCCAACCTGTCACCACAGAGCTCAAGGCTAGACCATGGCACCAAGTGCCACGTCTAATCCTGCCTTGAACAGCTCCAGGGATGGCGACTCCACCACCTCCCCGGGCAGGCCATTCCAGGGGCCAATGACTGTCTCCGTGAAGAACTTTCTCCTCACCTCAAGCCTCAATTTCCCCTGGCGCAGCTTGAGGCTGTGTCCTCTTGTGCTGGTGCTGGCTGCCTGAGAGAGGAAAGCAACCTCCTCCTGGCCACAACCACCCCTCAGGTAGTTGTAGACAGCAAGAAGGTCTTCCCTGAGCCTCCTCTTCTCAAGGCTAAACAATCCCAGCTCCCTCAGCCTCTCCTCATAGGGCTTGTGCTCAAGGCCCCTCACNTCTGCCCCCAGCTTTGTGTCATCTGCAAACTTGCTGATGACTGACTCAATGCCCTCATCCAGATCATCTATGAAGATGTTAAAGAGGATGGGGCCCAGTACCGATCCCTGAGGGACACTGCTAGTGACCGGCCGCCAGCACCATTCACCACCACTCTCTGGGCTCGGCCCTCCAGCCAGTTCCTAACCCAGCACGGAGCGTTGCCGTCCAAGCCGTGGGCTGACAGCTTAGCCAGCAGTTTGCTGTGGGGGACAGTGTCAAAGGCCTTGCTGAAGTCCAGATAGACCACATCCACAGGCCTCCCCACATCCACCAAGCGGGTCACCTGATCATAGAAGGAGAGCAGGTTGGAGAGGCAGGATCTGCCCTTCCTGAACCCATGTTGGCTGGACCTGAGCCCTTGGCCATCCCTCAGGGTCACAGTTATTGCCCCCAAGATAACCTGCTCCATCAGTTTCCCTGGCTCTGAGGTCAGGCTGACAGACCTGTAGTTCCCAGGATCCTCCACCCGACCCTTCTCGCTCCCTGAAATGCCTGTACACCAATGCATGCAGCATGGGGAATAATCAGGAGGAGTTAGAAATCTGTGTCCAGTCAGGTGATAATGATCTGGTGGTAATGTCTTTTACAAGAGGGACAGGTCAGCAAGATGTGGTGGAGTTGCTCTTTATGTGAGAGAACAGAATGTATTGAGTTCTGTCCAGATGCGGATAAAGAGAGTGTGTGGGTTAAAGGCCAGACTGCCATGGATGACATTTTTGTGGGTCTCTATTACAGGCCACCAGATCAGAATGAGGAAGTTGATGAGGTCTTCTACCTGCAGCTGACAGCAGCCTCACAGCTGCAGGCCCTGGTTCTCATGGGGGATTTTGACTACCTTGGTATTTCCTGGAAGGCCTACTCAGCCAGGCAACCATGGTCCAAGAGGTTCCTTAAGCACACTGGTGACATCACCCTGATGCAAATGGTAGAGGAGTCCATTAGGACAGCAGTGCTACTGGATCTTGTACTCATCAACAAGGAGG